>BHFT01056806.1:0-13048 GCA_004320025.1 Laticauda laticaudata
CAAAAAAAGTGGGATTGTTCCCAAAAGTGCTGTACAAAGCACATTAATAAAAAAAGTTATGTGGAAGGGGAAAAGTGTGAAGAAAAAGGTGCACAAGCAGCAGGGATGACCAAAGCCTGGAGGGATGGCAGGGAAAAAAGGCATTCAAAGTGTTAGGGACTTTCAAGGAGTGGACTGAGGCTGGAGTCAGTGCATCAAGAGCCACCACACACAGACAGATCCTGGAATGGGCTCTTCAGATGTTGTATTCCTCTTGTCAAGCCGCTCCCTGAACAACAAACAAACATCAGAAGTGTCTTACCATGGGCTAAAGAAAAAACAGAACTGTTCTGTTGCTCAAGTGGTCCAAGTCCTTTTTTCTGATGAGAGCAATCTCATTTCATGCATTTCATTTGGGAAACCAAGGGACCAGGTCGAAGAATGGAGAGGCACACACTGCAAGATGCTTGAAGTCTAGTGTGAAGTTTCCACAGTCTGTGTTGATTTGAGGAGCCATGTCATCTGCTGGTGTTGTTCCACTGTGCTTCTTTAAGACCAGTTGTCATCATAAGTCAAGGACTGATAATCAATAAGCATCCATTTTGATGGCTTTGTGTCTGTGCAATCTCATGAAACACACAATGTTAATTTCTTGCTAGACATTTCTGCTTTCTCAGCCTGGCATACTCTGGAAGTGCTGAATTACAGCTCCCCAATTTCTCAACCAATGCAGTTATTCTCCATATTCCCAAGCCTGGGAATTGCAGTTCAGGACATGTAAAAGTTTACCAAAAGAGAAGAAAGCTGCAACCTGCCATTCAGACTCCTGTTAACCTTGAAAGCAACAGGTGAGCAAAGCAGAAGCAGCTGTTTCACAGCAAGTGAGGGAGCAGGAGTTCTGGGTTCTGGCTGGAAACAATATGTTTCCTCTGAACACACAGATGAGAACTGGTTGGGAGTATGACTTTGTGTTTTATCTGCAACTTGGCACCCACCCCCCAAGGCTAGCAGCTGGCTTTCGACAAAATCTTCAAATTATAGTCATCAGCCTACTGTTCTCGCTACCATCAGAAGAAGCCCAAGTAGTGATGGGAACAAGCAATAGTGTGCTTGCTCTCTTTGCAATTCTAACTAACCTTTTCCATTTCTCGATGTATTTTCTGACTCAGTCTATAGAGAGCCTAAGGAAGCTCCCACCTCTATTTTTTTAATTCTTCATAGCCTTAGGACAGCTTCTTACTTTCCAACAACTTGAAATGGTTTCATATTTTCTTGTTTAATGAGACTTGATCAATAAGGTTCTTAAATGAAAATAGACTTTCACATTATTAAAATATTGATACAGGTGCCCTTTGATATTAAGGGAAATGTAATTTATACTCTATTTAACAATAGCTACTTTTCATTGTGAAGAGAGAAGTGCCATTTTAATTGGATTCTTTCTTTTTCCGACCCAAATTACATATTACAATAGCAATCCAAATCTCAATTTATCTTCTGGAACTAAAGAAATGAAGACTAAAGTCTCAGCAACATAGATTAAAATTTGCTTGTGTCAATTAAAATTACCTCACAAGCATTAGACTAAAGCTTACAACTAAAACTGGGAATGGCTTTTTCTCATTTCTCTCTCTCTCTCTCTCTCTTTTAACAGGAGTGGAATAAGAACTATCTCTTGCATCTTAATGCATAACTCTATTTCGGAAGTTGATCCTACAAAGGAAGTAAAATACATTGCTATAATGTATACATTGCTGCTGGGAAAGAGAAGTGTTATTTAATCTCTTTTGCACTAAAGCCCCTGTCACACAGCACCAACGGATGGAAAGAGGATGTAAAGCCCCTGTCACACTGCACCAACGGATGCAAAGAGGATGTAAAATGGTCAAAAAAGCTTGCCATCCATTGGTTAACACGATACTTCCATTCAATCTCTAACTCAGCGCCGTTTTTTTCATCCTCTCTATCCGTCCACATCCATCGACTGGACATTTTCATCCACGTCAAAAAAGTTTTGAGCTGCACAAAACTTTTTGAGCAGAAAATTGTTATCCAACGCGTCCATTCTTGCATCCGCAATGCATACGGGGGAACATCCGTTCTATATCCGTCGTCATCCGTTATGCGTCCACTATATCACTAGGCATCCGCTGCGCATCCGTGCAACTCAAATCCATCCAAAGGAAAACGCACACAGGGAGGAAGTGGAAAGCAGAGGTGGAATGGATAACAAAGGTTAGTAGCACGGACAGAGAAAGGATGAAAGCGATGCAGATTCGCATACAAAACATTAAAATGGAAAAAACATTCGCAGAGGGGACGTATCTCGGATATTTAGGATGTCTGCAGGATGCCTAGAGGATGCAAAGGACACCAAAGCCGGAAAACCTATATTTCTATAAAAAAGGGGGAGGAACACACCTGGATCTCACTTTCAGTCCAGCAGCCCTGCTTGTGGCAGACCTTCTTCGGACTTCTTCTGCTTACTCTTCCACCAGCATCCCAGTCATCTCCACCAGGGATCATCACACACTCCTTTTGGTAACCACCATCGTTTTACAACAGTGTGAAGCCCTCTACAGGCTCTTTCACCTGTTCTACGTGAAGAAAAGGAGGTGGCCCAAGAAGTGTCTGGGTTTGAAGATGGATCGCCAGAAGAGAAGAGTATGGACTGTTTAAACAAGCTGATGGTGGAGCTGAAGGAACGAAGACACTCGTGCATTTCAGAACTTCATGAGGAGCCTCCAGCCATGTTTGACGAAGTTGTGGAGCGGCTGCAGCCCAGGTTGACCAAGCAGAGCACCAACTTACGGCCAGCCTGGACCTAGGCTCAAGGTGGCACTGACTCTGCGCCACCTGCCCTCTGGGACCACATACAGGAGCATGCAAGTAACAGGTGGAGGGTGCCACACAACACCATCAGCATTGTGGTCAAGAAGTGGTGCAGGGCATCATCGAAGAATACTGGAGGAGCTCATCCAGTGTCCTTCCACTGAAGAAGGCTGGAAAGAAAGTTGCAGAACAGTGGTATCAGAAGTGGAAATTCCCCCACCGTTGAAGCCATAGATGGCAAGCACGTGGCCTGCAAAGCTCCAGCCAAGTCAGGGTCCACTTATTTCAACTACAAAGGGCTTCTTCAGCATCATCCTCTTTGCCATGGTTGATGCTGACTACAAGTTCATGTACATCGATGCTTCAGGCAACGGGTCAGCTTCAGATGCCAGGTATACAACGCCAGTCACCTCAAGGAGGGGCTGAAACGCAACCTCACCATGGGCCTTCCCAGATCCAGACCCCCTGCCCAACGACACACAAGATGTGCCCTACTTCATCGTGGGGGATGAAGCCTTCTCCCTCAGAACCTACCTCATGAAGCCCAACACTTCAAGATACCTCACAAGATACCCCAACACTTCAAGATACCTCACCCGTGAAAAGAGGATCTTCAACTACAGGCTGTCCAGGGCAAGGTGGGTGGTGGAGAACGCCTTTGGCATCCTGGCAACAGGTTCCAGGTACTTCTTACCACCATGCAGCATCGCCCACAGACCATGAAGAGGATCGTGGAAACTTGCTGCATCCTGCACAATCTCATGCGCACACTGCTACGCAGTGTTGCAGAACAGGCTCGTGGACCCTCAAAAAGGCAATGGGGACATGGAGCCTGGTGAATGGAGGCAAGGGCGAAACCTGACAGACACTGTGGATGTGCAAGGCCCAAAAGAGCTTCACGTGAAGGGAAGAAGCAGCCCAACCTCTTGAAACACTGGTGCAACTCCCCAGCTGGAGCAGTGGAGTGAAGACAGGATGATAGATGCTTAATGGATGCTTCCTTTAGTCTGTCTCATTACACTGATGGGATTGGGCCATGTATGTTGAGTGGCCCTACAAATGAATAGGGCATTTAATAAAGAGTTATGTTTATGCTGAAATATGTGGATCAATGATTACATTGTTATTGATAATAAAGGGCCAACAGGTGTGGCACCTGGAGGGTGGACCATACAGTCCCACTATGCTTGCACTGGAGTTTTACCCATCCCACAGGTATCCTAACCCATCCTACAGTTATTACCCATCCCAAAGGTATCCTGCCCATCCCACAGCTATTACCCATGCCAAAGGTATCCCTGCCATCCCACAGCTATTACCCATCCAAAGGTATCCCTACCCATCCCACTGCTATCCTTACCCATCCACAAGCATGCAAAGGCTTAAACCATTTCTAAAAGTTTCCACAAACACTTTATTTACTAAAATAAATGAAGCAAGTGTGTGAAGCAAAGATAATCTTTTTATTAATAACAAGCTATAAAAAGCAAAATGACCCAAGTGTCCCAAGCAAAGATAAAGTCAACAGGTAGCCACCCAGTCTCTTGGAACTCTTCTTAGTCACTCTGAGGCATGCCCAGCCTCAGGGGTGAAGGGTCCATGTGCTGTGGAGGTGGCTGCTGCTGGAGTGCTGGTTTGAGGCATCATTGTGGGTGCCTGGTCCGAGAGGACAACAGGGGACGGTGTGTGGAGGAAGCTCTCAGAGAGCTGGCCTTCAGTCCTGTGATGTTGAGAGCCCCTTCCCCAGGACATGGGGTGTCAGCCCAATACCGATGACAGATGTTCTGAGGCTGGGCCTTGGCTGGGGGTGGGAGGAAGGAGCAGTGTAGTGGGGCTGTCTGGTCTGCAGCTGAGCGAGGTGAGGCATGGGTGGCATCTGTGGCATGGGTGGCATCGGTTGGCGTCAGTAGCATCGTTGGCATCAGTGGCATCGGTGGCACCGGTGGCAATACTATGTACCTATGCCTGGACTGGGAAGGGTGGCCTGTGCTGCTGGAGCTCCTGGTAGCTGTAAGCCTTGGTAGGTGAGGGCTGTGGAAAGCCTTGGAGGGGCTGTGACATCACCTGGGGTAGAGGAGCAGGCCTGGACTGGTGGGAGCAGGTTCAGCTGTGTCTGGAGGGTTGTGAAGAAGACCGGTGATCCTGTCCTTTATCACCTGGTACTGTGATTCGGACATGTCCATGAGGTCTGGCTTGACGTAGGTGAGGAAGGGCTTGCGATTTGAGGATGGTATGTCAGTGTGTACCAGCTGAGAGAGGAGATTTACGCGGCTTTCTGATGGTGTCCCTGATCTTCAGCAGGAGAGTGTGGCTCTGCCCCTCCGGTCCTGGCCTCTGCCTGCTTTCTTGTGGAGGTGGGGGGATGGATGTGGTTGGTCTCTGGTGGAAGTCCCTCTCCTTGCTCCCACTGCGTCAGGGGGTCCTCCACATGCTCCACCACGGGGAGTGCAGCTGTCGGGGGGGTCTCCATCATGGTAACGCTCCATAGATACCTGCCTGGACACAGGAGCTGACTCTTGCCAGAAGAGGCACTGGCTCTCTGCGGGATGCCTGAGAGAGAGGGTTGTCAGAGGGGCTGCTCCTCGGTGGCAGATCTCACCCTCCAAGAAGCTGCACTTGGCCATCACGTAGGTCTCTCGGTCCGTCAGCGTTGACCATGGCCTGGCCAGATTTCTTGAGGTGGCAGCTTCCCGTACCAGGTGTGCATGGTGCTTCACACAGCTATGAGGAGCACCTCCGAAGTGTAGCCCAGGCTCTCCGCCTTCTCTCTCCAAGCAGCCTGCTTCCTTTTGGTGTCTCGATCGGCCTGTGTCCCTTCCGCCAAAGATACTAATTCTCCCTCAGCCATTCCAGCACCTCCTCCTCATGTTCCTCTTCGATGGAGTACTGCCTCCTCTCCCGTTCTCGTTCTCTCGTATGCCTCTTCCTCCCTCTGGCAGGGCCATCTGGGCCCTCATCAGAGGGGCTTCGAGGTTGTAGGGGCTGCTCCTCCACACCACCACCAGCAGCAGCAGCAACAACAACAGTGGCAGCAAAAGCAGGACCAGTAAGCACCAGCAGGACCAGTAGCACCAGCAGCACCAGTCGCACCAGCAGCACCAGGATCAGCAGCAGCAGAGTAAGCACCAGCAGCGCCAGCAGCGCGCCGCAGCGCCAGCAGCGCCAGCAGCGCCAAGCAGCGCCAGCAGCACCAGCAGGACCAGGATCAGCAGCAGCAGAGTAAGCACCAAGCAGCGCCAGTAGGACCAGCAGGAACAGGAGCACCAGCAGGACACAGGAGCACCAGGAGCACCAGGAGCACCAGCAGGACCAGCAGGACCAGGAGCAGCGCCAGCAGAGTAAGCACCAGCAGAAGCCCCAGCACCAGGAGCAGCGCCAGCAGAGTAGCACAGCGAAGCCCCAGCACCAGGAGCAGCGCCAGCAAGAAGCTCCAGCACCAGAAAAGTCAGCCGAGCAGCAGAAGCCCCAGCAGAAGCAGAGTCAGCACCAGGGAGTGGGATTGTGGCCCTGTCCCTCTTGCCAGGGCTGGCAGCAGATGCCACAGGCTTTCTCTTCTTCCCCATGTTGTTGGCTGGCTGGCTGGCTGGAGCTGTGTCTGGCAGCAGGTCTTTCCTCTGAATGGTGATCTGCTTGCGAGCTGCTTCCCTTTATATCCACGGGGCCTGACGCATGTGTCTCCCCCGCATGCGCAGTGATGCTTTGCATCTGCTAGGCATCCGCTGGGCTTCTGCTCTGCATCCGCTTGGCATCCACTCTGCATCCGCTCTTTCCGCTGCGTGTCCGCTTCTTTGTTCTCCCCCGGAAGCCTGTGGATGTGCCATCCGCCCCATCCACTTCCATCCACTAGGCTTCTCTGGAGCATCCGTTTTACATCCTGGCTACATCCCTCCCCCCGTCCATTCCTTTCTGTTGTTGTCCGCTCTGCTTATGGCAAATTCGGGGCACTTTTTGAGAGCGGACAACAACGATGAAACATTTTCTCGTCCGCTGTGTCCTTTTTACAAATGTTTTGCATCCGTCGGCCAATGTGACAGCCCCTTAACTTTTTTTCAAACTAGTACTGTTTCAATATTGAAAATTGGACATTCAGCTTCAAGATCCAAAATACCATAAGGCAGGACAACCCTTTTAGTGGGAATAGTAGTGAGGAATTTTTTTTTTTCACCTAGGTATGGTTGAGTACTGAAATGCTTGGTTGAAATTAACTGTCTAGTTGAAATTGAATGAAACCAAATTCATTCATAGTTCTTTGGTAGGCTATTTTTGGATCATTGTAGATCCATTTACATTATCAATTTGTGTAGATTTTTTGAGAAACCTCTGGTCTTTTGTATGTTTGCATGCCCTAACTAATGCCTCAGCCTTTGCATCACATGTTCCTTTAGGAATGAAAGTGAAACATCTTGACCTAAGGAAATGAAATTCCTTGATTTGGTCATGTTTATTGACTGTAGAGGCCTGGTCCCACTGCACTTACAGATGCAAAGAGGGTCAAAAAGCTTGCCATCTGTTGGAAACGCTATGTACCCGTTGTGTCCTCACTGCATACGTATTTCATACTGCTCTGTCCATCAAGCATCCGTCCACTGTGATTTCATCCGCGCAAAGAAGTTTTGAGCTGCACAAAACTTTGTGAACGGATGAACTTTGCCACCGGCATACGATGTCTCATCCGCGACATATACGGGCAACAAATGTTCTATGTCCATTAACATCCGCTGTATCTCTCTGCATCCTCTGGCCATCCCTCAACTCAAATCCGCTGCAGCTGAAAATGGAAAGAAGGGAGGAAACAAAAGGTACCACGAATGTCGACACAGTGCTAGTAGCACAGAAATAGACGGACAAAACGTTTGTATCTGGGATGTATCTCACATATTTAGGATGTCTGTAATATGTCTAGAGTATGTAGAAGGCTCCATACCAATGTTTTCTATAAAAGGGGGGAGAAAATCATCTGGATCGCTGGGATGGTGGACCATACAGTCCCACTATGGTTGCAATGGAGGTTTACTATCCCACAACTATCTTTATCTATCCCACAAGCATGCAAAGACTTAACCATTTTTCAAAGTTTTCACCACACATTTTATTAAGTAAAAAAAATGAACCAAGTAAACTAAGTGTCTTAAGCAAAGATAACCTTTATTACTTTCTTAGGTAACTTTATGACTTTATTAAATAAGCAAAATGAACCAAGTAAAACTGTATTAAGTGTTCTCAAACAAAGATAACCTTCATTATCTTTCTTAGGTAAACTTTATGACTTTATTAAATCAGCAAAATGAACCAAGTAAAGTGTCTTAAGCAAAGTTAAACTTAACAAGTAAACAACTCAGTCTCTGACACTATTCTCAGTCACTCTGAGGCATGTCGTGGTCTCAGCTGTTAAGCGGGCAGAGACTGTGGAGGTGGCTGTGGCTTGAGTGCTGGTCTCAGGCACGGAAGCATCGCGTTAACCAATGGATGGCAAGTGTTTTTCTCCTTTTTACATCTCTTTCCATCCGTTGGTGCAGTGTGACAGGGGCTTAAGTAAACAAAATGAACCAAGTAAACTAAGTGTTCTAAGCAAAGATAACCTTTATTAACTTTCTTAGGTAAACTTATGACTTTATTAAATAGCAAATGAACCAAGTAAACTGTATTAAAGTGTCTAAGCAAAAGATAAACTTTCTTAGGTAAACTTTATGACTGTATTAAATGAGCAAAATGAACCAAGCATTTTGCTTGGTTAAGCAAAGATAAACAACTCAGTCTCTGACACTATTCTCAGTCACTCTGAGTCATGTCCATGCTCAGCTGTTAGCAGGCAGGGACTGTGGAGGGGCCTATGGCTTGAGTGCTGGTCTGAGGCACCATTGGGGTGCTTGCCCCGAGGGTACAACAGGTGGTGGTGCATTCAGGAAGCTATCCGAGAGCTGACTCAGTCCCATGAGGTTGAGAAGGCCCTTCATCAAGCACTGAGATGTCAGGCCCAATACTGATGACAAATTGTCCGATTGATGGGCTTGGTTGTGGGGTGAGGAAGGGTTGGGAGGAGTGTAGTGGGGCCATCTGGTTTGCAGCTGGGTGAGGACTGGCGTCTGTGGCGTCCGATGAACCTGGGCCTGGACTGGGAAGTTCTGCTTCTGCTGTGAGAAGTTCCTGGTAGTCGTAGCCTTGGTAGGTGTGGGGCTGTTGAAAGCCGTGGAAGGGCTGTGACATCGCCTGGGGTGGAGGAGCGACCTGGACTGGGTCGGAGGCAGGTTCAGCTGGGCCTGGAGGTTGTGCAGAAGTGCTGTGATCTTCTGCTTCATCACCTGGTACTGGGCCTCAGTCAGGTCCTCAGGGGTCTGGCTCTGTAGGTGATGAGGTGTTGCGGCCCGAGGGTGCTCTGTCCAAGTGGACCAGCTGAGAGAGAAGTTCTGTGTTGGTCTTCATTGTGTCCCTGATCTCCAACAGCACACTGTGGTCCTGGCCCTCCAGTCTGCCTCTCTGCCTGCATCCTCTGGAGCTGGGGGGTGGGGTGGTTGGCCTCTGGTGGCTGCTGCTTCTTCCTCCATTTGTGACAGCAGGGCGTCATCCTCCACAGGATCCTCCAAGTCTGCCGGTATGGGGAGTGCAGCTGTCGGGGGGGGGTCTCTGCTGCTACCCTCTGAAGACATCTGCCTGGACAGGGTAGCTGGCTCCTGCTGGAAGAGGACTGGCTGTCTGTGGGCTGTCTGAAGAGAGGGTCTCAGAGGGGCTGCTCCTCGGATTTTCTTGAGGTGTAGCTTGCCATACCAGGTGTGCATGTGCTCCACCAGTCCAAAGATTACTTCTGCAGTATACCCCAGGCTCTCTGCCTTGTTTCTCCCAAGCTGCCTACTTCTTCTTGGTGTCCTGATACAGTCTGTGGCCCTTTCTCCAGAAGTACTCATTCTCCCTCAGCCATTCCAGTACCTCATCCTCATGCTCCTTGGAACAGTGTACTGTTTCCTCTCTCCCTTCTCCTTCCCTTTCCTCTTCCTCCCACTGGAAGGGCTTGAGCAGGGCCTTCAGGGGCTTGAGGAGCAGAGCCTTCAGGGGCTTCAGCAACAGGGCCTTCAGCAGCAGGGCTTTGAGGGCCTTGGGGCTGGTCCACCAGAGCGAGCAGCACAGCTTCAGAGTCAGAGCCAAGGGGTGGGATGCTGGTTTGGCCTTCTTCACCTTGCCATGGCTTGAACAAGTAGGCACGGCTTCCTCTCCTGCCTGACTGACAAACCTGGGGTTCCTGCAAGATGTATGTGGAAGCAATCTTCCCCTGTACGCTGACTGCGTGCGTGCTGCATCCTTTTATATCTGTGGAGTTGATGCAATTTAATACCCCTATCATGCACAGTGAACATTTGCATCCGCTATATCATCTGCGCAGGCACTCCTTTGTTTTCTATAGGCGTCCGTGAGCATCCGCTTCATCCGCTATGCATCTTCCCCTTCCGCTATGCTCCGCTTTGAAATTCTCCCCCAGAACCCCTTCGAGGTGTCATCCGCTTCCATCCGCTGTCATCCACTAGGCTCCTCTGACACCATTTAACATCCCCACTACATACTACCCCACCTCCGTTCCTTTTTCCGTTCTCTTTCATTCTTTTCCATTCTGTTCATAGCAAATTTTCCACACTTTTGGACCGGATGACAACGGATGGAGCCACCCCTGAAATTTTGCTCATCCGCTGTGTCCTTTATGCATACATTTTGCATCCGTTGGCCAGTGGGACCGGGCCTTAAATTAACAAAATACAAACCAGGTATGGTGAATTTCTACAGCCTTATAACTGGTCATCTTTTACCATCTTTGGTAATCCAGGGAAGCACATCACAAATCACCGAACTTTGTAAATGACCAAAGTGGCTGTTAACCCTGTCGGATCCCATCCTGCATTAGATGATGCTTGGATTCCCTCCAGATTTACACATCTTGGCATATTCTGGGAGTTCAAAACTACACGTCAGAATGTGTTTTTCCCCCATCTTTGCTCTAACATTTGAAAAGGAATGACTATGAAGATAGGCTGCCTTTGTAGCAAGACTCATCTAACATCAGCTCCAATTAAATTTTGATATCTGGTGAATCAAAAGAGTCTGATAACTTAATGCATCTCTTGACAGACAGAGGACACATTCAAATGTGACCTATCTGCAATTTCATCTTGATGTATTTCTTGGCCAACCCTCTTGTGCATACACTCACTTTTTCCTTGCACCTTGCCATCATCCCATTGTGAGGAGTGAACCAATGTAATAACTTCATCTGCAATGTGAAATTATTTCTGATCTACGTTAAGCATTGGAATGGGACCTTCAAAAGTATGCATTGTCCACTGCTGGCAGGTTTTAATGTAAACTTTGAGGTTTTTTGGCAAGGTTTTTCTTAATAGCATTTCTGACTTGTTTTCCTCATCTCCCAAAATATGTGCATGTCACAATCGAAGTTTTCCTTTGAGGACCAGAGCTGTTAACCTGCTAGCAAACTATTTGGGAAATTTAGCAAGTGAGCCATGAATTAACTTCAGCTGATCCATTTTAATCACTTTCTCCATGCTTTTTTTTGATAGAGTCACTGTTAGCTTAGCAATGAGCTAATACCTACTTTGACACTTACCAGAAGCAGCCAAAGAGGCTGACCACAAATGCTTCAGTTATAGGAAGTGTTAATCTAGCTAATCAATTGTGGATTTTAACTCTGCTGAAGAATTTTGCCAGTGGGCTCATTACTGGAACAAAGACACATAGCATTTTGCTTAAGCTATAGTCAAGAATGTCCAAGAAAAAGTCCAGAGGTAAACAGATCATCATTAGCATGTTTTAAAAACACAGCCAGATGTGAAGAGCTTAGCTAATTAAGTGCTTATCATGGTATGCTAGCCTAAACTGTGCAACTCTTCAATACATCAGGAACAAGTGATGAAATAGCAGGAAATTCCATTCTTGACGGGCCACTTTCACTAATAGCAGAATGTCTTATTCTCAATTGATTTGTTGGGGTTACAATGCCAATAAACTCTGAGTAAATGGAACAAGAGGCAAACATTATATAGTGTGACCTTTGCACAATGACCATGATCTGCATGATATTTTATTCCAGATGCATCCATAATTTACAAGACTGTAGATAAGGGATAAATCAATCCATGAGACAAGAAGTCCTATTTTAGGAAAATACAGTTTTCTCCATTAGTTGAAAGATTCTTCAACTCTAGCTGAATGGACTCTAAGAAGAGGTGGTCTTGTATTGTCTCCCCTACCATGAGGACAGAATATTGAGTTGCAGGAATGCAGCCTTGTTCATATTATAAAGAGATGTATAATTCTTCTGCTTAAATGAGAACAACTATTAATGTGCACCTCTATTTTTATATTAGCATGTCAATTTTATTCAGATGTGTGTACTTTTTGTGGCCTATAATTGTAATCATAGTTAAACACAATCCCCCCCATTTTGGGATGGGATACTATTATTGAAGCAGTCTGGAAAATTACAATAGGAAATATGTATCCATTAAGCAGAAGTGCCCTGACCCTGAGCATTGCTTAAATCAACAATATTGTGAAAAACCACAAAGTAACTGAAATCAGGAACTCGCTATGTTCCCAGAATCAAGGGTGGATATGGAAAATAACAGTTGGTGTAAGATAATTGAGAAATCAGATGTACTTCTCTTTTGCTCTATATATGATATTAATCCTTTTTTGGTAAAATTGAAGAAAAGGAACGCCCCGGCTTTGTCTGAGGTCATGATATGTATAAAAGTGACACCTCAGGAAGAGCCAGGGGGTTCAGAATTTGCAATGATAATGCTCTGAACGTTGTGCACAAATAAACCTGTATTCTCCAACCTTTTGTGGTCTTGTGTCCTAATCTTGGAAGCAAGATTTGCTGCAACATTTATGGTGACCCAGATGGGACTCAGGGGGGCCTGAGGCCTGCTGGGAGGTCCACCCTGGGCACCAGAGGCTGGGTAAGTTGAAGAGAACATCCCAGGTACCGTCAGTCCTTTTTGAATCTGAGGGACTCCCTGAGGCTGCCCTGTTCGGGCGATGGTAGTTGGCATCCCCAAGAACCACTGGTGAAGGGTGAGGAAACCAGGACATCTTCCAGCCAGCTGGTGGAAAAGGAACATGCCTGCAGGCAAGTATTGCACTTGCTTAATAATCCCTCCCTGTAAAGCCCATGTCACACCGAACCAACGGATGCAAAGAGGATGTAAAACGGACAAAAAACCTTGCCATCCGTTCG
>BHFT01056809.1:0-39048 GCA_004320025.1 Laticauda laticaudata
CATGGGTGGGTGTCAGTTTGTTCTTGTATGGGTCAGAGGGTTTGGAAGTGGCGTAGTTGGTGCAGCTGCAGTATGGTTCTGGTTCGTGGTTCGTTACTCTCCTCTTCCTCGTGTGGTGTGAGTCTTTTGGATTTTTTGTATACTAAGACATCTAGGAAGGGAAGTTGCATTGTTGCGCTTCTGTTTTCCATAGTGAATTGTATTTTGGGGTGGTAGGCTGTTGGGTGTGTGAGGAAAAGTTGTTCCAGTTTTTCTTTTGCCGTCGTTTGATTTCAGAGTAGAAGCAAACACCGCATGCTAGACACAATACAAAATACAGAGCGTAACCGACGCGGCAGGGACTCGGGGTGTCACTTTACATCATAGTGTGGCCAGATTATGAAGGTGTCATCTACGTTATCTGCAGCCAGAGTTTGGCGTTTGTTGATCATATTTTTCTAGAGCTTGTGTTTTCAAAGTGTTCCATGTAGAGGGTTTTGCGATGAACAGGTGAGAGGGTAGATTCCCATTGGGTGGTCTCCTTCTAATTTTTTTTGTATTTTTGGACCATTGTAGGTGAAGTATGTATTGGATAAGCAGGGTGTTGGGTAAATCTAGAGATTACCTTGGCGGGGTTGTTATTTGTTTTGGCATGGCTTGTCAAGGCTTCTTTATAGGCACTTGGCGTTGCAAAGAAGGGATAGGACATCGAAGCTCACTAGGTTAGGTCGCGTGGGTAATTAAGTTTTGTTTCTTATGATCTCAAACAAGGAGTATTACGAAATCCCGTGCACTGCCTGCCCCACCACATGTACATAGGACAAACTAACAGAAGAATTAGTGCACGCATTGAAGAGCACAAGACTCAATCAAAAAAAAGAACGACCTCTTTCCCTAGGGACTCCAACACCTCAAAGCCACAGGGACATTGAAAATTGGACTTTTAAAAATACCAGAACCATCGCCAAAAGAACACTTCAACAACAGAATAATCAGAGAAGCCATAGAGATAAAAAAACGCCCACCACAGCATGAATAAAACAAGATGATACGCTACCCGCCTACCAAACCATTTGGAAACCTGCCCTCATTAATAAAACGAGTACCTAACATGAAGAATGACACCAGACCCACACCCCAAGCTGGCCACACAAGATGCTACCACCACACTTTATCCACGCAGAAAAAAGACTCACACCCACACAGAAGAGACAACGGACCACGAACCAGAAGCCATACTGCAGCTGCACCACTACCACTTTCAAAACCCCTCTGACCCATACAAGAAGCAAACTGACACCCACCATGAAGATCTGGCACGACCACGAACACGAAGCCAAACAACAAGATCACAAGCCTCACCAGCTCAAATTCCCCCAGCAACTAAGGACTAACCTGAGCACAGCAGGCCCCCACCTAAGCAGAAAAACACCCCCAGCCAATTCAGGAACACAAGCCAACCCCCCTACCAATCAGAACACAGCCAAACCCCCACCCAATCAAGGTCACACCCCACTAGCAGTTAAAAGAAGAAGCAGCTGCAAGCTCACATTTTACTCTGAGACCAGAAGCACAGACTGAAGAAGAAACAAAGCCTGGAAGATGATTGAATGAGACTTTCATCGAAACGTTGCTTAGATACTTCCAATTTCTACGCGGGGAAAAACCCCGAATAACCAAAGAGTCCACACTATATATATATGTATATATATTTGTTTTTTTTAAGTTTTCGTGATGGTACTTACATGTGTGCTGTTCAGCTTCCTTCGGGTATTATCCACCTTCATTGCTATAATACCCGAAGGATCTGACAGCACACATGTAAGTACCCGGAAAACTTTGAAAAACAATATATATATATAATATCATAATAATTAATATATATATATATAATGTATATGTATATGTATATGGTATATGTATATGTATATGTATATGGTATATATAATATATATAATGTATATATATATATATATATATATATATATATAATATATATATATATATATATGTTTGTTTTTTTAAGCTCTCGCGGGGCGTACTTACATTTGTGCTGTTTAGCTTCCTTCGGGTATTATCCCACGTCATTGTCAGTTCTGTTAAAGTTTGTAGCTTCATTCTGTAGTTCTGTTTAAAGTTTGTAGGCAACGTTCAGCAGAATTCTCATCTGCCATCATCAGCTCTGAATGAAGTGTGTCTCACTTCCTTCTGCTTTCAAATTTTTTGAGGCTGGTCTCTTCTGATTGGCTATTAACCTGGGTCTGTGTTCATGTGGACTTGGAGTTTGAGTTGATTGCGTGTTTTCTGGTTTCTTCTGGTTCTGTGATTGGCTTTGATTGGCTGGCAGGCACTCTGTTCTTGTGTTGGGAGGCTTTCAATGCTGCTTAGGGCTCGTGTGAACAAGGACGGCTGCTCTTCATCAGCCAAGCTGGGTTTTCACCCTGGGTGCCCTTGGTGGCGCGGGGTGTTTTGAGTTGGAGGCATTCAGAGGGAGTCTGTCGTGTGTTCAAGGGAAAGAAGTCTATTGTTGGGGCTGTTTTGAGTTCGGAGGCATCAGAGGGAGTCTGGTCTGGTGCTCAGTGTGTTTGTCTGTTTGTTGGTGTGCGAGATCTTTTCTATTTGAGAGTGCCAGCTTCCAAATGATTGACAGTCTGCTGGAATCATCTCTTCTATTCATGCTGTCAGGTCTTTTTTCAATCTCTATGGCTTCTCTGATTGATTCTGTGGCTGGCGGTTTTCTATAGGTGGCAGGGTTTTCGGTGCATGAAGTTGATGTTGTGAACCTGTGGTTTTCACGTGTTGACTAGCTGAGGGCAGGTGTTGTTCCAGCCTTTTTTGACTGCATTTTTGTGTTCATTAGGCGCGGTCGTACTTATTCTTCTATTGGTCGTCCAATGTATGTGGCCGGGCATGATGTACAGGGAATCGTATATGCCTTGGTTTTCCAGCCGTCCAATTTTTGTCTTGGGTTCCTCAGGATAGGCTGGCTATTTTTTTGTTCTGTTTTGAAGGCAGTCTTGATGTGATGCCTGTGTAGTGATCATTACTATTTTTATCTGTAGTACCTCTTATGTAGGGCAAGACAGCTGTTCCATAGGTCTGTTTGGTCTTTCTAGGTCTCTGTTATGTTTGGTGTGTTTTTGTGGATCAAGCTGGTGATTTCTGTTTTGTTGTGGAAGCCATTGGCTTGTCAATACTTCAGTCAGGGATGCATAGTTCAGTCTTTATATGTGTCTTATTCTGCCAGCGCGTTTGTCTTTCTAGGTTAATTGGTGTTCTTCGCCACAGACATTTCATCTGTGCTGGTGGGTGGTGCGGATATTGGGCGTGGCAGGTAGCGGTTGGCTGTGTGTTTTCTTTTGGTATATTGGTGTGTCCAGTGTGCCATCTGTTCTTTTGTAGATTGAGTACATCTAGGAATGGTAGTTTTGTTTTTATTTCTGTTTCCATGTGTGAACTTGATTTTGGTCGTGTGTTGTTTAGGGGTGTGTTTAGAAATTGTTTAGGTTTTCTTTTCCATGCGGCAAATCACAAATGTGTCATCGTATGTATCCTTAGCCATAGTTTGGGTTGTGGGGGCATTAGCCAGGCTCTGGATTCGAATTCTTCCATGAACAGCTTTTCAATGACGGGGTTGACATGTGGTTGCATCCCATAGGGGGGGGCTCCTTCAATTTGCTTGTATCTTTGTCCTTTGTATATGAAATATGTTGTTGGTTAGGCAGTTTTCTGTTAGTTCCATGCAGGTCTTTAGCATGGCTTTGCGTATTTATTTTTGATGCATTTCCAAGATTCTTTGATCGGGACTTGAGAATAGTGAAACCACGTCAAAAAACTTACAAGCAGATCTTCTTGTTTCTACGTGTAGATCTTTGATTATTTCCTAAGAAGTGTATGAGTTTTGTTACATATGAAGCTGCGGTTTCAGGCATGGGGCTGTAGTTGTTTTGCAAGTATTTAGCTAGGTTTTGTAATAGGCTGCTTCCTTATGGAGTGGACTATGGGTCTGAGAGGTATTGCCTTCTTTGTGTATTTTTGGTGGGGAGGCCGTTATTAATTTGGGCGCATCTAGAAGATTTTTCTCTTGGTAATGATCGTCTGTTGATTTCTGTGCTTTATGCAGCGCGTTATAATTTTCTTCTGGTTAATTTTTCCAGATATGTGGTTGCCGGGTCCTGTGTTTAATAGGTTTGTATTGTGGATCTTTGAGCTAGTCTGTCAATTTTGTTTCATAGTCTTTCTGTCCTGATTACTACTGTGGGCATTCCTTTGTCTGCTGCGGAGTATTATTATGCTGTTATCATTAAGGCGTTTGTAATGCTGTGAATTCATCTTTTTGCAAATTATTTTTTTGGTGGTTTCGTTGTGCATAGAAGTGTGTGAGTAATCCTGGTGTTTATTCTGTCAGGCTTCATCAGTATTTAATTTGGTTAGGCTGGATTCTACTGCACATATGATGGATTCTGTTTGGATTTTTTTGGGTGCTATGCATAATTAAATCCTTTGGATAGGACATCTGTTTCTTGTTTGTTGAGTGTCTCTGTTGGAAACGTTGATAAAAAAGGCATATACTAAATTGTTTCAGGTTGTGGTGGGTTATGGAATTTTCTTGTCATTTCTAATTTTTTTAGCTTTCTTTGTGAGTTTATCATTTTTCGTAAGTGCTTTCAGTTTCAGCTCTCAAGTCTGTAAGTTGTTTAATCCTATCCCAAAAGTAGAGGGTGGATTTTGCTGCTCAATTCCAAGGTGCTAGTGCTAGCAAATCTTTGTTAACTGATCTAATTGGATCTTTTACTGCTGAACTTCATTTTCTTGAGTAGAGCCGAAATTTCTGTTCTTTTTTCAGGATACGTATTGGTTAGCTGCTGTGTGCTTCATGAAATGTTAATTGAAGCAGGTTGGTGTCTACACTGTTGTCTCTTGCAGCTGCATAGGAATTTTAGGTCAACATAGTATTCCTGCTCTTTTAACTTCCCAGCTTTTCTCAATAGCTCCTTGATCTGGCTGTTTATTTCCTCCCACGTAAGGAGGTCAGATATTTGTTTTTTTAAGCTCTCGCGGGTACTTTTAACATTCTGTGCCTGTTTTAGCTTCCTTCGTATTATCCCACGTCATTTGTATTTCTGTAAAGTGTAGCTCATTGTAGATTCTGTTAAAGTTGTAAGCAACGTTTCAGCAGCAATCTCATCTTGCCATCATCAGGCTTCTTGAATGGAAGTGTGTCTCACTTCCTCTGTTTCAAATTTGAGGTTGTCTCTTCTGATTGGCTATTAACTGGGTCTGTGTTCATTGGACTTGAGTTTGATTGATTTGGTGTTTCTGTTTCTTCTGTCTGTTTTGTGGCTTTGATTGGCTGGCAGCACTCTGTTCTTGTGTTGCGAGGCTTTCAATGCTGGCTTGGCTTCGTGTTTGAAAGACGGCTGCTCTTCATCAAGCAAAGCTGGCGTTTCACCTGCGGTGCCTGGTGGGGGGGGTGTTTTGAGTGGCAGCATCAGAGGAGTCCTGTCTGTGTTCAGGTGTTGGGCGGTGTTTGAGTTGAGCATCAGAGGGAGTCTGTCTGTTGCTCAGCGTTCGTTTGTCTGTTTTGTGGTGTTGGAGATCTTTCTATTTGAGAGTGCAGGCTTCCAAATGATTGAGGCGGCGTTTTGGGGGGGGGGGGGGGGGGGGCTCAGTCTGCTAGGAATCATCTCTTCTTTATTCATGCTGTCAGGTCTTTTTTTCAATCTCTATGGCTTCTCTGATGATTCTGTGGCTGGGTTCTATAGGGCCTTAGGTTTTTGCGCTGCCATTGAAGGTTTGATTTTGTGACCTGTGCGTTTTCACGTGTGTGACTAGTGAGGAGGTGTGTTCCAGCTTTTTTTACTGCAATTTTTGTGTTTCATCTTAGGCGGGTACTGTATTCTTCTATTGGGTCTGTCCAATGTATTGTGGCCGGGCATGATGGTACAGCGGAAATTTCGTATTTATCCTTGGTTTTCCAGGTCAATTTGTCTTTAGGGGTTCCTCAGGAGGGCTGCTATTTTTTGTCTGTTTTTGAAGGCAGTCTTTGATGTGATTGCCTTGTGGTAGTATCTTACTGAATTTTATCTGTAGTACCTCTTATGTATGGCAAGACAGCTGTTCCATAGCGTCTTGTTTGGTCTTCTAGGTCTCTGTTATGTTTTTGGTGTGCTTTTTTGTGGATCAAGCTTGGTGATTTTTGTTTTTGTGAGAAAGCATTTGGCGTCAATACTTCAGTTCAGAGCGGTGCATAGTCAGTCTTTATATGCTGTCTTATCTGCCAGGCGTTTTGGTATCTGGTATTAGTCTGTCTTCGCCACAGAATTTATCTGTGGCTGGTGGTGTTGCGGATGGGGCGTGAGGTAGCGGTGTTGTGTGTACGAAATATACGAAATTCCCTTGTACATCATTGCCCGCCACATACATTGGGACAGACCATAGAAGAATAAGTACCCGCCTAGTATGAACACAAAAATGCCAATTAAAAAAAGCTGGAACACACCTTCCTCACTAGCCAACACGTGAAAACCACAGTTCACAACATCAACTTCAATGGCACCAAAAACCCTCCTAGCCACTATAGAAACCCCAGCCACAGAATCATCAGGAAAGCCATAGAGATTAAAAAAGACCTAGACACATGAATAGAAGAGATGATTCCAGCAGACTGTCAATCACTTTGGAAGCCTGCACTCTCAAATAGAAAGATCCCACACCACAAAACAGACAAACACCTGAGCAACAGGACAGACTCCCTCTGATGCTACCAACTCAAACACCCCCAACCTGAACAACAGGACAGACTTCCCTCTTGATGCCTCCAACTCAAACACCCCACCAGGCACCAGGTGAAACCCAGCTGCTGATGAAGAGCAGCCGTCCTTTCACACGAAGCCAAGCAGCATTGAAAGCCTCCAACACCAAGACAGAGTGCTGGCCCAGCCAATCAAAGCCACAAAACAGACAGAAGAAACCAGAAACACAATCAATCAAACTCAAGTCAATGAACACAGACCACAGGTTAATAGCCAATCAGAAGAGACCAGCCTCAAATTGAAACAGAGGAAGTGAGACCCACACTTTCCATTCAGAGAAGCCTGCATGAGGCAGATGAGATTCTGCTGAAACGTTTGCTTACAATTTAAACAGAACTACAATGCAGCATACAAACTTTAACAGAAACTACAATGACGTGCGATAATACCCGAAGAAGCTAAACAGCACATATATATATATATAGTATTATATATATATATGCTGTTTAGGCTTCCTTGCGGGGTATTATCCCACGTCATTGTATTTCTGTTAAAGTTGTAGCAACATTCAGCCAGAATCTCATCTGCACAATCAGCGCCTTCATCAGAAAGCCCTGATGAGTGGCAGAATGGATTTCTGCTGAAACGTTGCTACAACTTTAACAGAACTACAACGACGTGGGATCGATAATACCTGAAGGAAGCTAAACAGCACAAATGTAAGTACCCGCGAGAGCTTAAAAAAACAAATATATATATATAAAATATTATATATAAAATTTAAAGAAGCAATTCTCTTTTTCTGTTGATTCATACATGATTGGATTATTGTGAATATGGTCACAAAGTTCAACCAACAGTGGTTCCTTCTAGATTTGAAAACTTTTCTATTTTCTTTTTATACGTTTTATCCAATAATTTCTTGATGATCTTTGTTTTGCTCTGANAGATTTGAAAACTTTTCTATTTTCTTTTTATACGTTTTATCCAATAATTTCTTTATGATCTTTGTTTTGCTCTGATGGACTGCATCCTGGCAAAGAGACTATGTTGTATCAACGACGTGTTCTCATCCATAAGAAAAAGTGACTCTGCTGCATAAAAACGACACTGTTTCATCAATTACCTGTAATCTGTTATCATAAATTTATCTTTGCCTATTTGTGGATAGTAGATTTTTGTTCTTCTTTTTTCAGCTAAATGTTTCCTTTTACAAATATTTTTCTGACATGTTTGATGTAATTGAAACATTATTAATCAGGTAATTCTAAAATGGTAGGCACTGATGATTGAAAATGATGTGTGCAGTTAGTTATCAGAGTCCTGTATAGATTCTCCTAAATAAAAAAAAGCATCATTAGTATTGTGCTCTTTTAATCATATTCTTTGTTATATAAACTAATAATGTATACTTCTAAAAGGTATGTACATCTTTTTATTTCAATTAAATAAATGTTGAAGTACTGATTGGTTTTATTGATACATAATTCAAAAATTTAAACCAACCTCAAAACAGAGAAAAGTAAACAATTCCAATTTTTCAAAATTATGACAATAGTATTTACTGACCTGAAGATCTTGCACGTGCAGACTTGACTACTTTTGCTTTCCGGATGTCTTCAAGGAGGACCAAGCCTCATGGTGTTTCATTTGAACACTCAAGGCTTGCATTTCTTTGTTACATTGTTTGCATTTTGTGTGCGTGCCCATCTTATTTACAGATATAGAAACATAATTAACATATTCCCAAATGTAAACTATTTACTGCCTGCTGCCATAGGAAGTTGCTTTTTTATTATTTTGCCAATAAATCTCAAACAATCTATAATTAAAATTAGAAACAGATCCCCCAGGAACGTAGGAGTAATTTCAGTGAAATTTGTTTACTTTCTATTTCTCTCCCCTATCCCTCATATGTACAAATATTTGATAGATTCTGCCCAACACCAAGCCAGCTTATTTTGAAGAGGGGTTAATGAGGGAGCAGAAGATGCAGTGGTTAAAATGACCCAACATACCCAAAGAATGATATGAAAACAAGGACACTTGGTTTAAAGTTAGTAGTCAAATTTTCCAAGGACGTCCGTTTTTTAAATACTAAATAGCCAAATAAGTGTTTTTAATGACCTCCTTGAGCTAACACGTATCACCAACAGGATCCAAATTAGTGTTTATCATTTTTGGTCTGTAACGTCACTTGGTTCTTGGCTACTAACCTTTCATGTTATTCTTGGATTTGTCAGTTTGCTTGCCTGTGGGGGTTTGGGTTTGCTGCCCCTGCCCACTGGAAGAGGCTGCCTGCTGTGCGGCTTTCTGCTTTAACATTGTCCAGTCAAATGTGTAGTCGTATTGATGATTCAGGGTCCTACAGAGGGTACAATTTAAAAAGTAAGAAAACCATAACTGAAATACTTGAATTGCTGTTGCACAAGCAGGTTTAACTGGCATTCAAAATGTAGCATTTTGTAAAACACTGAACATTATGCAGGGCTGTGGCTAATAATTGAAATCTGCTTGTAGTAACTTTCAAAGTCCTCTGTACTTCTAAAAAAGTACAGAAGTTTTGGCTCGAGTGCAAAGAGCCCCATGCATAAAGTGTAATGCCCTTCAAACTGGTTAATNTTCTAAAAAAGTACAGAAGTTTTGGCTCAAGTGCAAAGAGCCCCATGCATAAAGTGTAATGCCCTTCAAACTGGTTAATAGGGGAAAGGGAAATACTGATCTTCATCTCCATTTTTTTGTAGTTGAACCCTGCAGTAAGTGCATGGATAAACTTCTGCAATTCTGCAAATGACCACGTATGACTATTGTGGTCTTGGATCATTCACTTTAACCTCCTCTGCAGTCAACATTAATTTTGAGAAAATTCAGCACTGCAAAAAAATAGAATCACTAACAGTTACAGCACAGTACTAATTTCAAGTGTAGCTTATGTTGAATTGACTAAATTATGATGTAACCAACATTTGTGGACAAAAGAAAATACTTCCTAAAATGATTGTTACAGAGTACAGCTTGCTTATTTCCAAAATGTCTGACCTGACCAATAGCCAATCATAAAACAGACATCACAGTGCAATGAGAGGTGAGCTACCGAGACAAAAAATGATTTTGACACAGTATCAGGAAAGGACCTCTTCCCAATGAAATCTATTTCTAGTATAACTAAATCTCTTTTTAGTATTTTTATATTTTCAGCCAAACTTGTAGAAAAGTAAGAGTGTTATGTAGCCAAGCTAACCATGTGAACAATACACTGTTGTTAAAACTGTTCTGTTTGAATATTCACAAAGTATTCTACAAGACCAACCTGAAAAGGATACGGAATAGCTGCCTCAGATACATATAATCAGGAGCTTCTTCAAAGCGCAGGCCACGGCAGTAGTTCAGGTACATTGCAAATTCTGCAGGAAATCCCTGTAAACAAAAAAAAATCAAAACAAGAGTTGGAGGCAGAATCCACACAATTTTTATATTGAAAATTTCAGTTATATATACAGACATACAGACATACATACATACATACATACATATACATATACATAGTATAATAATATATATATATATATATATATATATATTCTTTTTTTAAAGTTTCGCGGGGTACATTACATGTGTGCTGTTCAGCTTCCTTTGGATTATCCCAAACTCCCAAAACCCAAATTGTATTGTACAAACTCAATACAGAAGCCTGATGATGGCAGATCGAGCATTGTTGCTACAACTTTAAAAGCACTACAATGACGTGGGATAATACCCGAAGGAAGCTGAACAGCGCATGCACACACACACACACACACACATGAAATAACGGAAAAAAGAAAGAAAAATTGACATTAAAAATTAAAGATAGATCAGTTATAACTAATGTAAAGACAATTCCACTAGTACATGAAGTTAAACATCTATATAATATTGTATCATCCAAAATTGGCTTATTTTCAAAAGAAAATATGATTATCAAAAACTTAAAAGTTTTTAAAACAGTTGTACCTTACACAAAACTTCAACAGGAGTAGACATTTTCTTTTCACTAATCTTTTCATATTTCTGCTTCTTTGTTGCCGCCTGTAAAAATATGGAACAAAACTATTTTTTTATTATCATAGATCTAAAGGAAATTACCGAGTTCCAGAATTCACTGCAAAAAGAATAAAAATCTTTCTTACATGCTTTACTGCAACCTAACCAGCTCATGAAAGGATTATATGTCTGTTTCTGGTATTTTTCCTATACAGCCAGATTATGAGTAAATATAGAAATGTCATAATGCTCTTAGCATTAGATTGCATCTGATAGTTTTCCAGCACAAATTGCTTTCTACCATCAATGTACTCAAAATCATCATCTGAATTATATAACCTCTTAAGAAAGTACCAACAGATTTCTATCTTCCTCACACACACACTTGTACATTATCTCAATGAATGTGAATGAATATGCATCTGTGCATGCACATCTCTCATTTTTTAAATCGCAATCCACAATCCTGAAGATGGAGATACTGCAGTACTTTGAGCAAGACCTGAGGATAAGCAAAGTTTTCTAGACAGAAAACACTTTTCCATAACTTTTCCTAATCATTATCCAAACTGCACATTGTCTTTAAGGTTATCTCACCCCTAATGTCTCTCTCTGAGCATCTTTTCTAATTGTAAAGTATTTGTCAGAAATAAACAAATAAAAGAAGCAGCCCTAGACCATACTCAGTTTCCACTTATGCGCAGGGTGGCATCTCATGCCAGAGATTCTATCTATTCCATAGTATCTGAATTACAAATATACAATATTGTATTTGTCCATCCAATATTTTAATATCTTTACAAGTCTGTATGAAGTTTTTAACGTACCTTTAATCCTTGCCACGGCAGGCTGGTTCTGTTAAAGTACATCAATACATATCCTAATGACTCCATATCATCACGACGACTGAGGAAAAAAGTTTTATGTGCTTATTCATAAATTGCACAACATTATTTCTCAGGTCTCAACAGTTATGAAAATGAACTGTCAGTAAAATGTGCATACTGATATGCAACAGTAATAAATAAGATTTACCAAACTTATTGGGAGAACTGTGAAATTATGCATATCTTATTTCTTCTAATTCTTGTTTTTCTTAGATATGATACAGCAATGCACTTCAAATTTTAGCAAACTGCTTAACTATTACAGAAAACCACATACCAGTTTTCCTGGCATATCCAAGTTTTTATTTTGCTATTTTTCTCCATATCAAATGTTAACTTCTAAATTTTAGCTTATTTTGGGGGTGGAGTACTGAGAGAATAAAATAACAATCAAGCAATTTTTTATAATAAATGTATTTTATGCAAAAGGAAATATTAACTTTGGACAATGGCTGCTGAAATAATTTTCCTTTAATTTCCAATTATTTTCTACTTTGGTCAACAACTGTGCGTAAAACAAGCTACATGAGCCCCATATCTGTCTTGATAATAGTACAACAGTGAGATCATGGAAGCATAAAAATTGTGTAGGCAATATAGCAAAGCACATAACACAAAACTGTTATGAACAATTTTGATTCTTATTCTATATAAAATATAACTGAAAACATTCAAAAGCTAAATTTAACCATATTAATTTTGAGAATTTATGACAATACTGATTCCAGAAATAATCCTATTTTCATGTTTAATGACTGATGCTACAATGTCAACAAAGGCATTACAAAACATGCTAAGTCCAAAAGTTCTATGTTAAAAGAAGTTAAATACAATTTAAAAAATTACAAACTATCACCAGAAGGAAGGAAAAGGTATTGATTCACATATTATGAAATGTGTATGAAAACTCTTGATTTGTTAAGGAAAAAGTTAACTTCACCTGAAGTACTATATTTCAGTATTCGCTCTGCTGTTAACTAGTTATATCAAATGACTTTACTTATTAAAAGCAGGGGTGTGAAACTCATAGTATCAGGTTGTAATTATGTGACGTATCACAACTTTTTCCCCCTTCACAGAACCAGGGGTGGGGGTGGCTAGCACGTGACTCATCCAACAAGTTTGACACCTGTGTTAAGGCAACATATAGGTAGGTATAAGATGGATAGATAAAAATGTATCTGTCATGCATATGTTGATGTTTAGAAGCTACACAACGCAAATATTTGCTCTACTATAAGAACATTTAAATTAATTTTCCTTTTTTTGTCATTAAATAACTATTCAATATCTCAAATATTATGATACTGTAGGAAATGTATGGTCTTCCCAGTTCTACTAAATTATAATCTCAGCCTCTTTATCTGACAATTGCTAAGAGGCATTAGAATCAACCCAGACATTTCTAGAGTTTAACTTTTTACAGTTCCTAATCTAATTACACAAATTGCTTTGATACTTACCTCTGTTCTATGCCAAGATGTGCATTAATACTTGCATATCTAGCTGTACCAGTGAGATTTTTGTCTTCTCTATAAGGTATGTGTTGCCTCGTTCTGTTGTCCCGGTACTTTTTGGCCAACCCAAAGTCAATAAGGAATAACTTTAAAATAAATAAAATAGATTCAAATTTCCAAATGGCATTTTGAAATATCATCAGAACTTTTCACTATATGCTTGGTAGATAATTCAGAGCAACAAAATTAAATTCAATTGTAATTTAAAGGCAAGTGAAACAAAACCACAACTTTTAATTATTATTTGAAAATAAAATATAAAATGGACCTAAACTTTCACATCTACTTAGAAAAAAACAAATAAAATTATTCAATTTGAGTTTTACTGCAAAAACTGTGGATTGTTCTACTTTCTTATGAATGTTCTATATGTTGGCGTGCCACTAAAGAGACTCTAAGGACTGGAGAGAATTAAAATATGGTAAAATAAATAGTTAAATAAAGCTAGGCCACATAAATATAACATTTTCCTATCATTATATACATGACAAAAAAGTGGGGAAAGGCCAATTTTATGAAACTGTTTAGTTAATTTCAAGTAATTGTGCTTTTCTGCCATTTACTGCTTTAATTTGTTTTTACTATGCTGACACATTCTTTCATATTATCAAAAATATTTGAATATGTGCATTCAAAATCAAATTATCACAGAATAATTTTATATTTTACTAATTAAAATATCATTAAATTTAACTAAAATGTTCAGTTACAAATAATCTGGGAGTTGTTAGATGTGGCAGATTAAAATTATAATAAATAAATTCTCCAATTAAAAATATCAATTTTGTTCTGTAGAAAACGAAGACTAGATTAATGGAGTAAGGCAATTTTTAAGAGTTTATCCTAGTCCATTTTAGGAAGTGTACTAAAACTCCTAGTAATTCCTATACATTGCAAAATATCTAAAGCTAAGACAGGAAAAAAAGTTTTTTTAAAAAAAGTTTCTTCAAGTAAAAGCACAAAATAATTGACATTAATAAAATTTAGAAAACAACTGAAAAAAATAATTTAACAGATGTTCAGGTTACTAATGTCTTTAAGGAACAATTTATTGTGAGCATGTTTAATAAACAAACAAAAATAGTTGTTGGGCCTTTACAATTTGCCATAGTAAAGAAGTTTAGACTCAATGAGAGGAAGACAGACAGTATTTAAATCAGGGTCAACAGGCATCATCACACACCAACATTTCTCTAACAGAACTTATTTTTAACATTTACTGAGATCTCAACCATGAAAACTAATCTGGATATCCCATGAGATTTTGCTCAATCTTAAAAGTATTAATTTTGAAGATCAATGAGTGCTATCCTGGTGTGTCGCTGTTAACTCCTGATTTAAAGTTAACCGAACACTTGTGTTTATGTTATAGGTGAATGTAGATGGATGATACTTAAACCATCTATGATAGATGATCTGAAAACAGCACAAAGCACACAATGCCAGTTGATTTAAATAAGTAAACCTTATAAAGTTGAAATATTATTAGGCCAATTAGTATTTTATGAGATCCTTCTCTTTATTAGCACAAAGTGGGAAAGACATGTTTTTTTAAAAAAGTATTATAAAAGAGGTTGACAATATAATTTTCAGATATTTATTTTCTTTTTCTCTGTTCTGATTTGGACAAATGCAAGGTATAGAAATTCCACACGCTTATAAAGCATTGGGTAGAATAATTACTCCAGATAAACCAGAACAACTCTGCCATGTTAGTTTTCCATGACAATATATTCTTACAATCTCAAGACACCAAAGCCATGCTTCATTACTGGGGAAAATGCTTGGGAGCAAAGTTACCTAGCAACATAATAATACTCCCTCTTAAATTGCTTTGGTTGACAAGTGAGGATATTACTTTTGAGATTAAATATAATACTATTCCACCCAATAAACCACACTTCTCCAAGCTATTACCTTCACATCTTCCTAATTTACTCCCCCATCCCCCATGAATGCCTGCATGAATCTTGCTGATTTAGTTTCAGAATAAATAAGGAAAGCCAGTCAGAACTGGAGTGATGGACAGAGAAGGGAAATTCAATGGTTCCAATCTGAAACTGGCAAAGTGCTTCTGCTATTTCCACTGGAATAAAGGCTCTTATTTGTACTATTTTATTCTCCAAGATAGCACATTTTAACACAAAAAGGATATTGTTATTCATAGTACAAAATATATCTATTTTATATTTAGCTGAATCAATTTTAGAACAAGTGTCACTTCCTGTTCATTAGCAATGGACAGTCTTCACACTGGCTCAATTATTATGTGATACTAAAACATTTCTGCCATGACCAGATCAAGCCAAATGGTTCTTAATAACTCACTGATTCTCCTTTCTGCCTTGTACCTCACCCCCCACCCCCCACCCCCCAATACAATAAGGAAAAGGACTTCAGCCAACTTTATTTTTTTAAGGTTTGTTTCACTTCAGGTTCAGTTTTTCAAAAAACTATTTTATTAAATACAAACTAAGGATCATGCATGGAAATAAACCATGATTAAGCAATCCAGTTCAAACAGCTGACTTGTTTAATCTCTTGTTCTTCTGTAAATAGCAAACTCCTATGACAATTGAGATCAGTCTCCTAATATTCTCCTCCTATGCAAAAAGATATATTATGAAATCCTAAAAATGAGCCTGGGGCTATACTGAAGTTTGAAAAAGTTCCAATATGGTAAATTAGATAGATACTGTAATTTGAGCCACAACACAGCATAAAAGGAAGCTGCATGTAATGAAACCTATTCCAATTGCCACATTTCTAAATTCATGGGCCCAAAGTATCATAGCAAAATTCATGTTTAATAAACAGCTGTTCAAGGAGCTAAGAAATCACTCACTAAAATTTGGTAAATTTTTAATAAGATACAATTACCTTAGTTTCTTGATCTATACTCAATTTTTTTTGTTTTAAATTTGCTGCTGGAAACAAAGCATGTTCTTTGGAAAAAGTATAGTAAGTCTCAATTCTCCCCATCCAAAATGCATTTTTCCTAAACATACTGATCACATTAATGAAAAGGGAGACAAATCTCATCAAGACCTACTAAAAGACCGTGCATACACAGGCATCTCTAATTCTTCACAATACATTCTATANACACAGGCATCTCTAATTCTTCACAATACATTCTATATGCCTCCTTTGTCATATTTCAGAACTCAGAGCTATTCTTCTAGGGTTAATACAAAGTTTGGGCCATTATCCTTAACAATATTAACATGAATAAAAGAAGGTATCTTACAACAGGCGCTTCGTAATGTTACATGTTTGCCAAGTATGTCTGAATAATGCCAACATAAGGTGCTTTTTGCAAATCTATATGTTTTCCGAAATAAAATAAAATGCACATGAGTTGGGATTGAGGTTGGAATAGAGACAGTTTCAGACCTGGTTTAATCCTGAGAAAGATGGGTCCTGAGAAGTACTAACAGTCATGCTTCTTTTCCTCTTCCCCACTGGAGATTCTAAACACTGAACAAACAATAGAGGGTGGCAGTGCATCAAACAGTATTGCTTACATTGCAACAATGGCTGGCGCAGACAGGCAACACCGAGGCGTTAGAGAAAGAATAGGGTAGCCAAATGCCATCCTTCTTCCACCAAGCACTACAGTTTTCCAAAGGAGAATCGTATGATACAGAAAAAATTTAGATGTGGCAAGATAAATTTGAGCATGCCACTTTAAAATGACACTGCCTTGAACAGGGATAGCAATGGCAATATTTGGCTTAATAAAAAGAAATTTTGGCTTTTACATATGTACTGCCCTTCCCCCAAACAACATGTGGGAAATAAATCTTCAGTAAGGAAGAGGTAGAAGGCATTTAGTCACCTTAAATTCACTTTCGTAAGCATGCAGGGCTTATTGTAGGAGAGGCTCAAAGAAGATCATATATTAGGAATAAGACAATTCCTAACACATAACATTTAAAAATAAATTTTAGAAATAAAGCATTCCAATTTTATTGCCTATATTTTAGTTTATTATGAACATAATTTATTGGAACATGATTAACAAAACAGCCTCATCACTAAATACCATGTGTCTTATAAAACAATAGACATGTGATAGAAAATCCATCTGTATTTTTGGTAAAAAGATGAAAACTTTAAACCATATCAATGTTTAAAGAAACTGCTGATTTCACACTTTTAAAGCTTTAAATTCTGTGTGGATTAAACAAAGGGGGTTATAATCTTATGGATAGGATTATTTGTAACATTGAATGAGTATCTAAAAATTTTAATGCTTGTCACTTTATCTAAATGGCTGCTAGGACTGAAAAATGTGGTCCTTTTTTTACATCATCCAACGTGACACTAATAGTCACCTAACAAAGCACAACATTTTTCAGACATTTCCACATAAGAAAACAAATAAAATGTTGCAATGCCAGCTCACTATAACTGTCAAAGTATATGGAGAAATGGCCCCAAAAGAGAGGAAATATCAAATCAATACTGGCTTAATTTTTTTCTAATTGTACTTCCAGTTCTTGTCAGATAATTAAAGGACTGTATTAAAGAAACAAGAATGTGAAATTTAGAAATAAAGTTCAATAGAAATAGGACTGACAGTGTCTTTTAAATTTGACTTTTGCAATTTCTTCTCACTCCAACTCCCCAAAGTTGTTTAATGCTTCACTGAACGCCTTTAAAGCAGAATTCAACAGGTGTTTGGTTGTTGGTTTGATTTTGCTCTTAAGTAATGGCTCCAAGTTGGCATTCATACAGGCAAACAAAGGTAACATTTTATAGCTAAAAATATCAAAAAGGTAAAACACTGATGGCTTCTGAAGAACCAATCTGTATGGGAATGTTTCTGCCAATATAGATTCAGTTCACATACATTTCCCCAAACTTCAGAATTTCTATTTCACAGCATGCTTCAATGCATTGCCAATGCTGCCTGTCTGCTCGAGCTCAGTGTAAAGTATCACAAAGTTTACTCGCAAGCTAGCCAAGAATATTTCCAACCAAAAGTTTCAAAAGAAAACATGCATTTCCAGCTCAATTTCTATCATCCCCTTCTACCCCCAACTTAAAATCCAATAAAATATTAAAATTCAGTAAGCAAATGTTAACCTATACCTACCCATTAACTGCATTCTGAACTTCCACAGGCTTGCAGTAGATTGCACAGAACACAGTTGCATAAACAAAGCTCTGCAGTATTACAAACCAATTTCTTTATAAATTGATTCTACTCAATTAAAATCTTGGTAACTGGAAGTCAAGAATCCACCATGCTAGTAAATACAGCAAACAATACAAAATCACAGTTTATGGCAAGCTGTGCTACTGTAATGCATTGATTTTGAATAATAGGATATTTATATAGAAGGAACTTAAGTATGCAAAGAAATATAGGCTGTATAACATCCCGATTTCCTTAATTAAGGTCTGAACAAAGGCTGAGATCATATGATTTGCGTGCAGTAGTATGACTTAAAATCTCATCTCGATAAATACTATTGACTAATAGCTAACTCAAGCAGCACAACTTTTCAATAAACTGTATTTTATAATAACATTTTTCATGCAAACAAAGTATTAGACTAACCTTATTACAGTGACGTCCGATACCCATTAGAAAGTTATCTGGTTTAATGTCTCTGTGTATAAAATTCTTTGTATGCACATATTCAATTCTACTGATCATCTGTAAACAAGAAAATTGGTCAAATTTAAAAGCATTTTAGGTATGATTTCAAAAATAATTCAAAAGCGTTTGCATCAATCCTATTACCTGAAAATAATTTAAACCAGTTAATAAACTGACTCAATGTTTTGTAAGTGGATGCTTTTCAATGTCAGATAATGAGAAAAGGGACACTATCTTATCCATATTGGCTGGAGAATTCTGGGAGTTGAAGTCCATAAGTCTTAAAGTTGCCAAGTTTGGGGACCCCTGGCCTATACACTAGTCTAATACCTTCCTGTGGAAAACAGCCTTCCCATAAAATCAGTTATTTTCACTCTGGGCACTTTGCAAAAACCATCTGTCTAGTATTGTATCAGATGTCTGAGCCTGATGCTACAAACAAACCTTGCTATAGAGCAAGGATCCCCAAACTTGGCAACTTTTAAGACTTGTGGACTTCAACTCCCAGAATTCTCCAGCCAGCATAACTGCTATAGAGGAAGTTTAATTCAGTGTGAAAGTTATGTTGGAACTAGGATGGAGCAGAGCTGTTAATGTGGGTATTTAGACTGCTCGTTCTATCAGCCACCATGTGCGAGGTGGCAATATACATTTAATAAACAAACAAACAAATCAGAGCTAGTATGAGTCCCATTAGGCAGATACAGGAAAAATTAAGACTGGGAAATGGCATGGATGCGTGCATACTCAAAGTATAGCTAGTAGGAAAAGATATAAGAACTCCAATTTTATTATATGTATTGGACTATGGGCTTCTTTTCAGATTATCATTTACCCAAAGAGGTCAAGGTGACAATGAAGACAATTTTCTAAAGAAAATATCCAACTCTTCAGTGTCACATATCTGTTGTTGCTTAAGCATTTATTATCCAGAACTGAGTTTCATTCAAAGCACTGATTTGACATGCATTATGGAGACTTAGCTGACGGAAGAGGCATTTATGGGATAGGACTGATGGGCATAGTCTGTAGCAAGGATAAACACGTGACTCTTTTGCCCTCTCTCATCATGACTACAGCAAATAGTGCAGCTTCCTACCATTTTGAAATGAAAGATTCAAGTTTCCAAACCTCCCTCAAATTTTGCCTTATGAACATAAGCATTATAATCCCATCCATTTCATGGCCCTCAACTGTACCAAATGTTTTTTTTATTATGGATTCTCTGTGGTTTGTAAATATCATGATGTTCACAAAATATATTTAAATCTTGCTTCCCTTGGTTTAGCAAATCAATCAGGCAGACCCTAATGACAAATTTCAAGAGGTACTTATTCTTTCCTAAAACATGGTGTTACTGGATTATCCTTGTATATAACAGGCTTTGGCAATAGTTTCTGAATTGTTTAAATTAGAAATTGAATCATTGCTTCTTAACCATTCAATTCTCAGGAACATTCTGCACTTTTGAAACATGCCACATTTCAATAATGTAGTAGATGAGTACCAACACCTTTTCTGAAAGGTTATAACATAACCTTACAATTTGGAAAGCACTTTTCCCCTCTTACTTTCTAGGGAGGGTCCCTTCTGAGAGTCTTCGCCTGCCCTCTTTCTTCTGTGGGATGAGACATCTTTTGCATGATAGTTGTCAAGGCTGTGCCTTTTGCTCTGTCTTTCAAGGTTATTCTCACAGACCAAGACAAGAGTGCATTTATACAATTACAGTTGCTGGGCTAACTGTAATCCATCCATCCACCTATCTATCTCTTGATGGATATCTATGTTACTTCCTATTATGACCACTGATTTTTTCCCCCCCACTATGGCCATTTTTGAACGTTGCCCAGAAGTTGTAATTAGTACAATGCTGCAAAGTACAGGGATCACATGATGTCGAGATTGAAATATGTTTATTGGTTGCTGTTTGCTTACTAAATGCAGTTCAAGCTATTAATATTAATCAGATATGTACACTAAGAAAATGGAATACTCAGGCAGCTCTGAACTCTGCTGTTTTTATTCTTTGATTTATTTTGTCAAGTGATTATAAGATAACAGGTATAAGTATAACATAGTTATGAGTACATGAAATGGATACATATAAGAAAAATAAAAATAAACAATAGGACAGGAACGGTAGGCACGTTGGTGCGCTTATGAACGCCCCACAGACCTCTTAGGAAAGGGGTGAGGTTAATAGTAGACAGTCTAAGGTTAAAGTTTTTGGGGTTTGGGGAAGACTTGGCGAAGCAACACAAGAGTCAGTGGAGTATTCCAGATATTGACCGTATGTTGCTGAAGTCATATTTCCTGCAATCAAGTTTGGTGACAGTTTACTTGAGTTTGTATCTGTTTGTTGCTCTTGTATTGTTATGGTTGAAACTGAAGTATTCCTTGACAGGTAGGACATTGCCAATATTAATTTTTATATGCTATACTTAGATTGGACAGAAAGCGGGTGTATTTCTAGGTTTTTCTAGGTCCTAGAATAATTTCAAGTCTGTTGGCATAAGGGTATTCTACACAGTAGAGGTGTGGAGATACTCTTCTTGTGAAATATTTCTGCGACTTTCTCAACTGTGCTAATATCAGATATGTTATGTGGTGTTCCAGACCAACAAGCTGTATTCAAGTATTGGACTAGCAAATGTTTTGTATGCTCTAGTTAATAGTGTGATATTACCAGAGAAAAAGCTATGTAGGATGGGTTAACAAACTCTTAATGCCTTTTTGTCTATGTAGTTACAGTGGGATCTAGCACTTAGATCATTAGAGATGAGTACTCCAAGGTCCTTGACAGAATCTGGATCATCAACAAGGTCTTGACTATTCAGCTTGTATTTTATTTTCTGTTTTTTTTTGCCAATATGTAAGACAAAGCATTTATTTGTTGAGATTTGAAGTTGCCATTTGTTTGACCATTCTGATACACTAGTCGAGGTCTTTTTGAAGGGTAGCAGTATTGTCGGTAGTGTTTAAATCATCGGCGAAAAGAATGCAGTTGCTCTTAATATGATCACATAATATGCTGTTCCTCCAGATTACACCAATCTCAATTTAGTCCAACAGTTTTCTGGTAAACTGGAAGTAATTTATGCTGTTCTTAACAAACTAAGTTTGGATTATATCTAGATCTGGTGCAATCCAAAGAAAGAGAAAAATTCCACACTTCTCTCCAGAGATGTCTATTATTCACATTCTTGACATCTTTAAAAGTCCTGAAAGAGCTGATGATTATCCTGTCTTTCCAATGAAATCTGCTGAATAGGCTCTTCTGAAGAAGCTCTTAAATATCTATTTGACGCATGAAAGAGAGTCTTCTATATTGCTTCATTGTCTACATTTAAAAAATCCACTGAAACGTTTTGCTAGACTTTAACTGTTAATTTATTAACTTTTATGTGTTTTAACTTTCTAGATTTTGCAAAATGTGTTTATATTTCTTGTCAGCATTCTTGGATATGTAGTCAAATAGAAAAGCAGAATATAAAACAAATATACATTAAGAGCTATCCTGTTTATTCTATAGAACAAAAACATTGTTTCTCTGCATAAAATCCTTTAATCATTTTGAGTCTTTATTATGTACCACATATGTATTCATATTATTGACCACAGAAAAACAAGTTATGTCATTCATGTATAGTCTATGTATTGTTCTATATTAAAAAAACTTAAATTTCTTTTATTCACTGTTTCATGTTAAATGATCAATATACTTCCACAGACCTACTACATAATTTTTAAAATAGGGGCATCTGTAGCCTGCATGCACTCTCCTATTCTCAACTCTGCAACTATTCTTCCAACTCTTATCCTCAAAATAATATGGTTGAACTTGGTAGCATAATAGCAACCTTGTTTTCCCATAGAAAATGAGGGATGCTTTTTTTTTAAGCGAAGCATATTTCTGACTGGATTCATTCAGAAAAAATGAAATACTAACAGCAGAAAAAACTGCTGTTCAGCAGGTATTCTTCTGTAATACCTGTAATACAGTATCTTTGAAATGTTTGCATTGTACTCTCATATTTGAATCTTTATACCAAAATGCTTCATTGAAGGACTGAATGAAAATTGTGTCTATTTTTTCTTTTTTTAACATTGCTTCAATTTACCATCTTTCATTTGGCAGTTACAGCCACAAAAGCATTTTGGCACAACATGGTATACAATATATGTTAATGGAGTTCTAACAAACCAAGTGAGATACAAAAAAGAACAAGGCAAGGCTTTTCCTTTCTTTTTATCTACATTTATTGCTGACTGGAAACCACTTATATTCATTTACATAAAACAGAAAAAAACCAGTTTTATAACCACTGAGTAAGAGGTAATTTTGTAGTTTTACTTATATTTGCTGTGATGAAAATCAGAAGATTTTTCTTTTTCTTCTTTTTGCATTTGTATCTTTTCCTTTCTTTCATTTATATTAGTTCTTATTAAATTTTCTTTTCAAAACTCTTAAAACTTTTATAAAAACAAGAGATATAGCATAAAATTATTGCAGTTATTTTTTGAATTTAAGATTTAATAAAAACAAACAATGTTAAGCATGAAATAATATACTCTGTATTTCAAGAATTGGCCAACAAATCTTGTGCTATTCAGCAGATAATCTCCCCTTCATATTATTTTTTCAGTCTATCTGACTCAAATACTCATTTGAGTGCAGACATTATAAAGCCAGTAAACTTGATATGTATTTGAAAATACAAAACAAACTACATTTTAGGGAACTTCTAGTACTCCCAAGCAGAGTATTTGCAGAATTTACATACCTGGTCTGCTAACATAAGTACTGTTTTCATTGTGAACCTACGAGAACAGAAGTTGAACAGATCTTCAAGACTAGGTCCAAGAAGATCCATGACTAGAACATTGTAGTCTTTTTCTTGACCATACCACCTGCAAAGAGACAGAAATAATTATGTGTTATTCGTAACCTAAATACAATTGAATAGCATAAAATTGTTAAAGGTGATTTCAATAAAATAGTGTAGTTTTCTTTAAAAAAATTCAAAACCCAGTTAAAACCATAATGCTAATTAATAGCACAGACTATGATTCCCAATCATGCAACAGACCAGTATTACACACTGTCTACACTGTCTAGAATTTTATGTTTAATACATATTGACTAATAATTTTATTACTTGTTTGGTTCTGCCTTTGCATTTTCCCCTCTCAGTGAAAAAGCCAAGAATTATATAGTAGCATGACGATATTGCATCTTGCATCAATGTTATAGTCTCGCTCATCTGGATAATTCAATTAGTTTACAGATAATCTAATTCTGAATGATTAAATTACTTTAAAGGCAATGTCAAAATAGGTAAGAAGACATCTTGTAGATAGGAGGCTAGTTTATTTCATTATCATGAAAAGCAACAATACATGTATCATGACTTAAATAATTCCTTTAGATGTCTATCTCAAGATCTTCAGTTGTTTTGGGGTTCTTTCACAATTACTAAACTTGGAATATTAGCACAGATTTATGTTAACACGAACATTTGCTGCAACTAAGTCATGATGTGAAACTACTTATAGAAAAAGAAATTATTACACATTTAAACTGGTAGAAACAAATGGTCAAGATTTGGGGGAGGGGAAAGAGTCTTAAAATATCTGAGATGTTACACAGAACATGAAGTAGAACCGCTTTCCACTATTGTACAAACCAAATAAAGAACCCAGAATGGAAACTTCACTTGAAATCCATAGCATAGTGAATATTATCCTAATTGTCAAGAAGTATTCAGCAACAAAACAAATAGAATCTATAGAGGTAGGCATATACATATTCATCTTAACTGCCTCTTTAGGATAAAAAATTTTATGCAGAAAAGAGACATAGCAAGTCAAATTAGAGGCATGAATTAAAAAAGAAAAGGGGACAGAACAGTGTAATTCATTATGCTTCTCCATACTTCTCTAGCCTTACCCATTGTTCTTGGTATCATATAGTCATATATCATTTCATAAAAATAAAAATGGATTTTAAAAAAATAGCATGCTACTGCCAACCTGAATGGAATATAATGGAAGAAAAATGTTGATTATTTTTTAAAATGTGGAAAATTTCCCCCAATGGAACTTGCTCTAATGAAAAAAAAGTAAATTTGGGGAAATATAATAAATCTTAAAAATTAAAATACATGTTCTCATTTAGAGCGAACCCATTATTTTAAAGTACTCATTAATCTATGGTTTTTGCATCCCCATGAATAAACAAACAGTATTAGGCAATTGCAATTTGCACTCTAAAGAAACGTATCACAAAAATCAATACACGCTGTACATACTGTTGAATAGAAACGAACACCACAAATGGTATTCTCAAGAAAGAGTAGATACAAAATTAATCAATGGTATGAAAATGCTGAAAATGTTAAAGGTGCAACACAGTTAGTGTCACTGGAAAAATGTTATAGCACGGATGTGATTTGCTTTTAGAATACAAGACCTGTGCAGTTTATTCAACATATGTGCATCTATGTCTGATAAAGAGATTTTGTTCCCATACAAAAAGGAAAAGTAGCAAGACTGATAAAAGTATAAAAGATTGAATGAGATTAGTTTATTTAGTATGCCTGGGAAAATATTTGGGCAGTATTTTAATTGAAAAATATAAGAAGTAGTGATGAACACAACTTGTAAAATGCAGTAAGGCGTCGTATCAGGCATATATTTGTGATTCAGCAGATCACCAAGAAACATATAAATTGAAATAGTTTGTACATTTGTGGATTTAGAGAAGGAATACAGTAAAATGACTATATAGTCTTTATGAAAACATGGGATTTAAGATTGGCTTTTGAACAGTATAAAACCAGCTCACTATGGAATGCTTAGCAAATGGATCAACACTGTTGCTTAATGAAGTATTTCTCAATCTTTTTTCACGCATGGTTTCCCTCTGACCTTGTTTTTCTCCTGTGGCTACTTGTCCAGGTCATATATCAGTGAAAAAGATTGTCACTTATACACATGACTTTGCTTTTCTGTGGCCACCTCAGCATTGCCCCCATTACATGTATTTCACTTCTGATCTACTTGAAATATCCTAGCCCCCCTCGCGTACCTATCATAATAGAGTAACAGAATTGGAAAAGACCTTAGAGGTCTTTTAATCTAATCTCCTGTTCAAGTAGGAAACCCTATACCTGTGTTGGCGAACCTATGCCACACAGAGCCATTTCCCTCTGTAAGCGAGGTCACCTGGAAGAGCACCACTGCGCATGCATGCTGCCACCCGACAGCTGATTGTCAGGCATCTGGTGAGCATGCGCAGGGGGTGCATGGGAGTCACATGCGCAAAGACACAGGACGCACGAGGTGGAATTGCGTGTGCATGTGCAGACGTGTTGCGTGCAAGGGAGAATGGGGGGCAACATGCAATGCCTTCTGGGTGCTGGCACACAAGCGAGCACAAGCGACCACGCACGTAATTACTGGCACGAGAGCTGAAAAAGGTTAGCCACCGCTGCCCTATACCATTTCTGACAAATGGGTGTCCAACGCCTTTTTAAAAACCTTCAATGATGAGAGCACCCCACAACTTCTGGAAGCAAATCATTCCACTAATTAATTGTTCTGTCAGGAAATGTCTCCCTATTTCCAGGTTGGATTTCTCCTTGATTAAGTTTCCATTCATTACTTCTTGTCCTGCCTTCAGGTGCTTTGGAGAATTATTAAAAATGGCGAACAGTATTCTTCCTTAAGCAGATGAAGTACTGAAGGCTTTCAAGAACTGCAAATACCACCTAAAACAGGGCTTTAAGACTTAAAACAGATTTAGTGTTGTTCACATGATCATAGGGATGCTGTAATAGCTGGAACTTTACTGATCACAATAACATTTTGTGTTGAATAAAAACCGTGCATGAAGACTGTAATTTTTGGTTAATTACAGATTGTTGTTTGCTCTGGATTGTTTTTAAAAATATGGCTAAGATATAAAAACACTGGAGACATATAGGTTCAATTCTATCCTCAGCCACGTATACTTAGGAGAGTCAGGATGATTTCAGGCCAATAAATCTTTCAGACCAACCTCTATATAAAATTACTATTATGAAGAAAAATTGAAGAGAATACAGGATATAAAATGAATGACTAAATATTGAGATCAACAGGCTTAAAAATTCTCAAGATTTATAGTAATATGAGACATTCCCACAATAAAGATCAGCATAGTTTTTTCCCCTCTTTACTACCTAAATATGCTCCAAGTCAATAAAAATGAAAAATATAACCAAATAACTGAATAGAAATATTCTACAAACTTTTGATCAAAAGACTCAAAACTGGACATTTTCAGCAATAGTACTTACTTTACCAAATGGCAACATTTCAGGAATGTTTCAGGAAAATTCTTCTTTACAGAAATGCAACAGTATTTTGCTGGTTTAGAAAATGGGATAAATTGGAGAACAAAGCAGAACACTCTGATCATGTCCTGTGAAAGCTAGCAGGCTCCCATCACCTACTAGTATTTAAGAGCCTGCAAGCAGTGGGGTAAATGTGGCTGGAGCCCAGCAAAAGTGAATGTTGATATATGGAAATTATTTCCTTTTTGGGAAATAAGAGTTTTTGTTTTTTAGAGTTTTGAGTACTTTTATTATTGGTGATTTGGCAAATGAAATGGACAGTCATGTACATCTTTTAAATAAATAAACCCCTTAATTCAGAAGTTCTAAGTTATAAATGCCATTTTACGGTTGTTATAGTTCTGTTATTATCAGATTTTGTAGGGTCCAATTTTACAGGTACATCCTAAAAATGTGACATAAATAATGGTCTTTTACAATTCATTTACGATGTAATCCTATATCCCCAACTGTGCATTATTACACATGCATCTAAAATGGATTAATTAGATAAAAGGGCTTTAGAGATATTGCCAATGTATCATCATGAGATTAAATTCTGGATTCTTTAATCGTACAAACTATGAGAAGTGACCTATCCGCTGTGACCATTCTCTACATTCTAAGTATGTCATGCACGTGTCATAGCATCTATGCAAAAACGAATGTTATATGGTACTAAATTTCAATAAACTGCATTTAATCCTAGACTAATCATGGTATTGTTCTCTCTATATAAGTGGACAGATATAGTCTACAAAACTTCAATGTATACATGTAATAGGCACCTAGAAAAATTAAAATATCTGCAGTACTTTTTGTGCTTTGCCAACTTTCACAGAATATTTTACAGTGACTACATAGCTGCTAACTCAAACTCTGAAAAAATATTGCCAATATAAGTGATATATTCAAAGGCTTTGGTGAAGTGTGAAGATTTATCTTGTATCTTTTACTTGAAACTCCTATTTTCAATAGAGCTTCTGGAAATAAAGCAATGTTTCAATAAAGGAGACATTTTAATCCCTAGGCTGTGGCCCGCTATTGGACCAGGGCCTGTTCGGAACCGGGCTGCGCGACCGCATAGCTTGATTTGCATGAGTGGCAGGCTGGTGTGCCACTCGACTTGCAAAAGGGAACTCCGCAGAAGCTAAGGACAGGGTGGCAGGCATTAGAACTTTTGAACTGGATTCATTTACAAGATCCACTTTTCAGGGCTCAGATGGATGTCTTTTAAGCTTGAGAGTGATTCCTCTCCTTTCTCTGTGACTGAAGATTTTACAATGCTTTTTATGTTCTTTTCCCCTTAGGGAGATATATTGCAATTTTATCATGAAAGTGAAATTACAGGATATGGTGGAGGATAGGAACTGTTCAGAAAATTACATTTTCTACTCAAGGTTTTGGTGGTCAAGAGACATGTTCGCTTGTGATGTCTGTTACCAGACCAAGTACACTACTGCTAAATTGCCCCTTTAGTTTCAACCACTCCACTCATTTGCAAGACAGATTCCTGAATTATATTACTGATATTCCAGAAGTGCAAAAGTTTGGTGGTAATGGACCTTTCTGATATGGCTGATTTTACTCCATGTATCAACTACTCTAGACATTGCAAAAGCCTTGCTAGACATTTTTGGTATACAGATAGTCCTGGCTTAATATCCCGATAATAGCAATACAAAGGCAAAAAGGCAATTCTGGAAGCCTTCCAATATTCAGTCAAATTTGCTTATTCTTAGTTATGGAAAGAACTGTCACTTATAATTTTATTTCAGCATTTTTCAATTTAAAACTTAATTTACATCCCAAATATGTAATCAAAATTATCATCAGGCAATAGTTATAGAATTTATTAATCTATAATGACAAATAAACAATTCTACTACACTACAATATATAATGGCAACCAAAACAAAGTTAGACATCACATTTCATTTTTATTTAGGTATAAAACATGCCATTTTGTTACAAAATTATTAGTCACTAGATGCTGGATGGATCTCACTTTTTGCCAAATTACCATGTTACTATCTTGTTTTAGATTTAATTTTGATATTTTTTTTACTATCTAAGATTGTAGCTTTCTATTCCTTGTATTCTCAATTATCTTGGTTAATTAACTCCTAAACATGTCAACTTAATCTTTTTGGCAACATGAAAATACCAACGTCATCTTTGGGGTGGGGGTTTACATCTCTGTTTTAGCTTACAGCACTAGTATTTCCTCTTGCCAAAATGCTAGTCCCTGAATTAGGCCATAAACAATGTTCAGGGTATCAGAATATTTCAAAAACAAGGATGGTTTCAGGAAAGTTTTCATAGCTATGACTTCATGTGTTGTTTTTTGAATTCTAGTTTTTGACATACAAAATGCACAAACCATTTCAGTACTAATTAGGGGCCAGAACATAAAAAAAAAGTTACACCATGGAGAGAGGTTCTATTCAGAATTCCAGCTAGCCATTCCAAGATGTTCCAGTCTATATCCCATTCATTCTATTTTACATTTTATATGTGCCAACTCTAACATCCTGTGGTCACCAAAAACTTTCAGTTCTCATTAAATGACAAATGTTCTGATAGAAAATGTTGGTGCTTAAAAAGCAGTGACAATGCAGTTTTATCCTGATGCTATATTGCCACACAATTTGAACAACTTGCAGTTTAATGAACTATTTTATTCACAATTCATATGTGGAAGGAATCACGTGTGGTACAATTTAGGACTGGAAATGTTATTTTCAGGTTTTCACTGGAATACAGGCTTAAATAATATACTTTGTATTGCTCATAAATAAGTTTGCAATTTCCAAATTATGGTGCAATAACATTCTGGAAAAACTGTCAGTGTTATAGAACAGATTCTGCTGTTTCATTTCAAGTAACTGACAATGCAAAATTATTAGCATCACTGAAGAAACAATTTTTTTGCTATTCTGTGTTCAGTATAGTCTCTTCAATAACTATCAACAACCAAAAATAAATGCTTACCTATTGGTATTCTAATTGCAGCTGATTACATAAATACCTTCAAATCATGTTACAATAATGTAAACAAGTGAAAATACAGAAATACCTAACAGAATTAAAAACTAACCAATGGTTAAAAATAATTTAAGAATTTAATATTTGTATAACAATGATTTTTGATATTTATGCATATTCATCCAATAATTATATGCATAACTATGAATTATAAGTATTTTAAAGCTGTCAACCCCTATAAGCTGAGAATCTCAAGAAAATGTTACGTACAAGGGAAAAGATGACAAATTCACTGTATAAACTACAATCTTGAGTTTCCAAGTACACCAATAGTATGCTTTTGTTTTCCTTCTTCTAATTTCATCTTACCATATTACTCTTTGAAAAAACAGCATTGTTTGTCAATATAAACTTAAATGCTAATCAAAGAACTGAAAACTCATCAGATGCTAACTATGATAGATAACTGAGAAAAGGCACTGTCAATTTAGACATTAAACCAAATCATAATAGGTTTTTCTTTCTCCATGCCTGAATAACCAGATCTAACAAACTTGATTCACATATTTAAAAAAAGTAAGTTTTCTTTCGATAGTTTATTACATAAGCTAGAGTTGCTGAGTCCTAATATCATGCTATGCCGCAAACCAAGTTTGTGAAACTACAATTTTATATTAAAATAAATCATAAATCTAACAAAAATGTTTTATCTTTGTGTACATAAAAGTATAAATCCACTCAGTAAATGTAACTAATGTTTATTCAACATTTAGAACACAGACAAAATTATACCATATTCAAATTTAGTCTTGTGTAATTCAATGCTATATATTTCTCTAAGCAACTGGATACTCTTCAATTATGATATAAACATTAAGGCAAAATCTCACTTGCATTTAGAAAGACTAGACATACTTAAGACAATATCTCATCTTTACAGATCAATTGATCTGACAAAACTAAACAAGGACTAGCATCCCATATTTGTGTGACTGTTTCAGCCACAGAAAATAATAAAAACAAAGACCCCAGCACCCTTCTTTTTGTCTCAGAATGGCAAAATCAGATAAAGTAGTAGTTCTATGTTGAGTGCTACAAATAAGCCAGAGGGAGAAGGGGGAGAAAGGAGAGAGAAAAAGTATTTAACAGTTTTTAGAACACTCCCCGTTATGGAAGTATATGTTTCATTCTCCTCATACTGTCTTACAGGAATTCAAGTACAATGTGTCCCTTTTTTTCTCTCTCTTTGGAAGATGCTTAAAAAAAAAGATTGTAAAAGAAATTATAAGCTTCTCTCTTTATAAGTAAAAGCACCACAGATCTTACTTTGAGAGCCAGTATACTATAGTGGTTAAGATCTGGATTCGGCATGGAGATCCAAATTCTAGTCTTGTCTTAGGCAGAAAAGCTAGTGGATGACCTTGGCCAATCACTTTCTCCTAATGCCCCAAAGAGCGCCAGCTCTGTGACAAAGCAAACCCTTCATCAACTCATGCACTGATGTCTTTGCTGTTGGAACAAGCACAAAGCAACCAAGTGGACCCAGCAAGCAAGACAGATGCTAAAAACAACCACCATCATCATAGACTGCAATCTCCCATATATCCCTTTTCAAATTATCACCACCAAGGCAGGAGATAAGCGGAAAACGAATGCCACTCCAACAACTCAAATTGGATTTGTTTCAAAATAAAACCCTTCTTAATCTAAATTGTGTATGTCTAAATCTACTCATGCCCACAAAGTCAGCAACATTTTTTCAGGAAACAATATTTAAAGGTTTGCCTACAGATTACCCCCTTTTACTTCCTAGCACCTGGCAATATGATAAAAGCAAACAAGAAAAAAAATGCAATTTCTATCTAGTAGAACATTAAAGGCAGGGAGGGAACTGTTGCTCAGGAAAGAGGCCCCACCCTGAGAAACACACATACAAGAAAGCTGCAATCCCTGATTGCCAGTATTTGCATCTTAAAAATAAACTGCATTTTACATCAGAAGCAATAAAATATATAAATTATCAAAGTCATATTTACATACCTGTTGAACAAAGAATTTTAGTTTTTACATTTAAATCACATCAAAAAGCATCTCTTTACAGCAAAATGCACTGCTTACTAAATCAATACTAGATGAAAGTACGAAAGTAGTAACAGAATACATGTCAATCTGCCTAGCAGGTTATTAGCATATTTTGAATTTTAAGTTAAGATCTGAAGTCACCACAGACACACAAGAGACTAGCAGTGCAATTAAGATAACAGATCAGCAAGCCAATCAGAACTTGTTTTGGCCTTTCAAAATGATCCCATAAACAAAAACTATGTTTTTGAGCCTATGTTCAAACAACCAAGCAAATCAGTAGTCCAATCAAACCTGTATTATATACATACATTTTACATTTATATATAATCTTGCTTTTCTGAGAAAGTTATACATGTAACAAAGGTACTGTACATGAACTATGACTTCCTACAGGAATCTTTGTCAAAAGATACCCCCCCCCCAAAAAAAATAGTTCACTTTCTTGACAGCTGAGGAAATAAGTTCCTTAAAATACCTCCTTCTTTGTCCCAAAACTTCACCTCCAGATCACCCTACCTAGTCTAAATCAATAGCAATAGGAGCACAACAGGTCCTTCCAGCTCTACCAGTCTAAAAAGAAAAATTCAAGTATAACACTCCATGCTGAAAGGGAAAACACTCTTCCACTCAAATCAGTCATGTTTTGTTTTGCAATTTGAACCAAAATTTAGTCAAGAAATGTGTTTTATTCTGTCTAAACTGTTTTATCTTTTTTGAAAGTATGTTTTGTTCCATTCTAAATGTATCTATTAAGACTGGCATGAAGACTTTGTTAATAAATCCATCAAATCATATGTTGTATATAACTTTTTAACTTATTTAAATATCAATTTCCTTAAAATGTACACCACAAAAAATTCAAGACTGCTAAATAGTTTACATGCCTCTGCAATTTTTCTTACAAACTGTACTGTAAATCGAAACTAATTTTTAAGCAAAATCACCTAGATGCAGAATTATAATTATACTGAAAACATGACAGGCCTGAGCAGAGCATTTTATCAACATTAATAACAAAAGACAGAACATAAAAATCTGTTACACATTACACAAAATTTTATCACAATTAAGCAGTGCAATTACAGCTGAGTTAGAGGGAGTAGTTGCTTCATATGAATGTGTCATCAAATAATCCCATATTCATTCTGTAAAAGACAGAGCTTTATGTCATAATACTTCCTTGCAGTTTATGAATTTCACAACTATACAAGCCTCCTCTAAAGGCAAAGATATCAACATTTCCTACTGAAATTTAAAATGACAAAGGTTATTTATATATCAAAAATTAATTCAGAATAAATCCAAGTAGCAATTTTTAAAAAAAAAATCGAGATTTGCCAGCACACACACAGGCTTAGGTATAAAATGACAGTATGTATCATGTAAGAGAAATAAAAACTCTTCCTCAAAGATGTTAAAAAATTTGCAGTTTCTTTAACAATCTGCATATTTCCATGTTTTAATGTAATACCAGCAATATTCAACATTAAACCCCAAATATTTTTCAGATATCCATGGCACAGAACAGTTGTAAAAGTTTTAGACACTATACAGTATTTTTATGAAAATATTCCTTGAATCTTAAATGCATTTCCTGTGTCTAGATATCAAATTCTTTCCATTTCCAAAATCAAACATTTAAATATAACTCAAAATAAGATTCTAGAAAAGTATTGATTTTCAAAGAGCAAAAGACAGCTGCTTCAACAAGAGTAGTTCAGTGATGTATGGTGTTCTCAGTAACAGAAAGGGGCTTCCACATGTCTCCTCTCTCTCATCTCCACAAGCCCATTTTTCTGAATATCTCATTATTATTATTAAAAGGGAATAGAAAGAAATATCATGCCCTACTTCTCAGGAATGTTAAAGTACTGACATCCGCCATTTTCTCAGCAAAGGAGGAAGACATGTTGGAACAAAAACACAAAAGAGAGCAGCCATTTCTATTGGTACATCCCAGGAGTAGCCAGCTACCCCCTGTATTTCAGAAAATGATCAGGGAATTTAGTTGGGGGCTTGAAGGCTGGGAGTTATGAAGCAGCCAAAGAAAATAAGCTCTCAATATCTTTTATACAGGTAATTTATCATAACACTCGGTAACACATAAGACTTCCTCTAACACAGAACAAAGTAAACTGATCCTTTAAGAAAAAAGTAGTAAATATTCCACCTGCTTAAAGCTATAGTTCTTACCTTATATGAGGGATGCCAACTCCCCCTTGTAGAATCTTGTATAGTTTGCTTTCATATAACAGCTGGGGATGCCTGGCCTTCTGAGATTCTAACTTCACAGCTACTTCCTACAGTGGAAAAGGAGACATGGGGGTCAACAGTCCTACTTATTAGGAGGACCACATCTTACTGCTTCACAAAAACTGAGAATTGGGAAAATGATCTGTATCATCCCCAGGATTAACAACTTCTGCAAGTATATTCTACACAAGGATACTTGTACAGAAATCCATTATCAAAAACAATGCTATCGGGCATCTAAAGTTACTCGGAATATGTTAAAATATGTCCTTTTGGGGGGGACGGGGGCAACACTAGATCAGGATGACAACATGAAAAAAAAAAAAACCCGCAATCTTTCTACAAGAGCGCTTTTACTGGTTCCCAGTAAATAACCGGAGCGCCTGTCCGTTATGTATTTAACTTCATACATCAACTCCCCGATACAAAACATGAGCATTTTGTATGGGAAAGGGGCACTTTCTCAATCCTTTGAATTAAAACACTGCAATCCCACAATCTTAGCTGTTTTTTTTTTTTTTAAATCCTCTGCCCGTAAAGCTTTAAATTTCTGTTTGGCAGAAAAGTAATCGGCATTTTGCTTTAAACGTTTTAACTAAAATGCAAAATTAAATCACGGGAACAGTAGGTTCTCCAAAGCCGAATTACAGAGGAAGACGGTAAGACCTCAACATAAAGTGCAACCTGGGACAAAAGTCCACGAGAGCTTCCACTTCGAGAGAAACAGCTTGCTTCCTTCCTTTTCACCTCCCCCCGCCTGCCACCCCGCCACTCTTCCCACGCAACGGACACCCGGGGCCGGGGCCGGAGCCCGGCACGTGAGCCCCGCCTGACTGAAGGCGACCTCTACCCGCTGGCGAGGCATAGGACATCGAAAGGAAGGAGAAAGGAAAGGCCCGGGCACCGGTCGGCCCTTACCTCCCCGTTGGTGATATTGATGGCCAAGTATATGTCCCCGAAGGAGCCCGAACCAATCTTCCGCACCAGCTTGTATTTGTTCCCTACAATGAACTCGGCCTTGGAGCCGCTGCTGCTCGCCATGGCGACGGAGGGGATGGGGGGATAGGGGTGATTTCCCACGCTTTTGAGAGCCCGCGAGTTCTTCCACGGGGAGCTCCTGCTCGACCACGGCTAGGGACGGGACAGGGGGCGACTGAAGAAGGTGAACGGGCTTCGATCACGGCGGCTTGGATCGCGCTAGGCCGCTCCGGAGGGTGGACGTCCCACTCAATTTCCCGGCTGACAGCGCGCTTTTCCCCTTCTGAGCGACAGAAGGGGGTCTCGGAGGGAGGGAAGGAGGGAAAATAAAAGCCCAATCGAGTCTGTCCGTCCGTCGCCACTAACTGGCGCTTCACTCGGCCGCCGCCATCTTGTCTGTCTGTCGCTCTCTCGCTCGCTCGTTTCCTCTCTCGCTGCCGATATCCAGGACACAAAATGCCTCCAGCCCGCGACCGACGCTTCTTCACCGCGCTGAGTACTCTGGGAAACTGGAGAGAACACCAGCCTGCGCATGCGTCTCCCAAAGGGAGGAAAAGAGGACAAGCAGGAAGTATGTGTGATCTTTAACGCCTTGGCAGGGCGAGGCTGGTTCAAAACATGCGCATGCGCAAAAAAGGCGGCGGGCTTGTTCCTTGAAGCGGAGAAACCCCGCCTTCCATTACGGGGGGGGGGGGGGNTTCCATTGGGGGGGGGGGGGAATTAGAATAACACAGTTACCATCGTTCCACACATGCAAAAAAGGTTTGTTACTGTACTTTTCAAATACAAAAAAAAAAGAGGAGGGGGGGGGCTTGTCCCGCGCATGCGCTTTCTGAAGCAAAGGTGCTTTAGGAACATGTGAGAATCGTGTCACTAATATTCTGGTAAACTAGATTAAGCCCACCTGTACCTATTATCAGTTACATTGTTTATGTGTATATTTATATATATGTATGCGCGTAAGTGCACCATTTTGCTTCCCGTCCCTATCCTTATGTCCCCATTTAATCGTACATATTTTCTGTATTCTTACACATGTTTGTACTTATACCTATCTTGTAAGGATTGACAAATTAAATAAATAAACATACGCATACGCTGCCCTCATGTTCATGGACACTTTTTCTCAGGTAAAAAGGTAGGCAAAACCAAACCCAGAAACTGAAGAACTATGCTATTTCATGCAGAAAGGAAAGAAACTTAATATGAATAGTGTGAATTAATTCAGCAAAGATTAATCACTGTTCCTTCCCTGAGGTACATGATGTGATCATTCTTTTCTCTCCAAAATGAGGATAAACAAATAATGAAATAAATGCTCTTAGGAAACTTTCAAAAGTAAAGGGATATTTTATAGTGTTTTTTGGATTCATCCCTTATGATTCCTGGAACAATGCAACCGTTATTTATACATGTATTTATAATTATCCCTAAGATTTTATGTGGCTAACAATATAAAACCACAAACAATAAAACATTAAAAATGGACAGGATAAAACATACAAATCACTTTCAACTTAAGATCACAATTGAGCTGTAAATTTCTGTTGTTATGTAAAACATTTGTTAAATGAATTGTGCCCCATTTTACGACCTTCCTTGCCACAGTTATTAAGTGAATCGCTGCAGTTATTTAGTTAGTACATAGTTGTTAAGTGAATCTGGCTTCCCATAGACTTTGCTGTCAGAAGGTTGCAAAAGTCAGTTCCATGATCCCAGGACAGTGCAACCATCATAAATATGAGTCAGTTGCCAAGCCTCTGAATCTTAATCACAGGACCTCAGGGATGCTGAAATGGTTGTAAGTGTGGAAAACAGTCATAAGTCACTTTGTTCAGTGCTGCTGAAAGTTTGAACGGTTACCAAATAAACTTGCAAGTAAAGGACTGCCTGTAGTTGGTCTCTGAAGAAAAAGAGTCCCTAGGTCAGCCGCTCCCAATTAAATTGTACTTTTGGCCTGAAGGCCTATTGAGAAAATGTTTTATCTTCTTTCCCAAAAAAGAAGACCATGTTAACATGGGGTGGAGCAAGGTGTTCCAAAATAAAGGGGCTGCCCTGAAGGAGGCTGATTCCCCTTAACACAGGAATCTCCAAACTTGGCAACTTTGAGACTTGTGGACTTCAACTCCCACAATTCCCCAGTCAGCATGAGGCATTCTGGGAGTTGAAGTCCACAGGTATTACAATTACCAAGTTTGGAAACCTGCTTAACATCTTGCAGGAGAGGATTTTTAGCCTGCGTAGAGTGGAAAGATAGACCATGTTTCCAAGTTTGCCATTCTGGGTAAAAATTGTGTTAGACTTTTGTGTCAGGGAATGTATGCGTCTATTGTTCAGAAATGTCTGCATAGCTGTTGCGTTTATATTTCTGCAAATGTTAATGTTCTGGCTAGGGGGCACTCAAACAGCAAAGCTCCAGCACCAAGTTGAATGAACCAATCAGCATGTAGGACACACACCTCAGCACAATGCATCCTGGCGGTACTTGAGATTTGGGGGTCATACACATCATCCCATCTGCAACTATTTGCAATCTATGTTTACCTACCAACCCTTTGCAGCGTAGGTATGTGTCAGACAAATCTAAAACTTTAGACATTAGGGCATATGAGGAAGATGTGTGAAACAGCCACCTCCCTGTGGGTTTGCTGCAGCTGGGAGTGGAAATGAGTTTGTGTAAAGCCATGGATTATTTAACTATAGAATGAGCCACACATGGCTGGGCTTAGATAACATATGCCATAGTTTGCAACCATAATAGCTGGTTTATGCCACCCAGGATCCTTTGGGAGAAGATGAATTATAAGTACTATACCCATGACGAATCCAAGAAGACTTTATTATGCATTTAGCATGCCGCAAGCAAAGCATGCTATACTAAGAATTACTGAGGAAAGAATTGCAAAGAAGAGCAAAAAGCATGACACAAAATCCTGTGAAGAATAATTAAAATGCCTGAATAAATTTAGCTTAGAAAGAGAAGGCTAGGGAGAGACACGATAGTGGTCTTCTGGCACTTTAGGGCTGCAGTCTTTATAGGTAGGACAAGAAGTAATAGGTACAAGCATTATCAAGAGGGATTCAAAACGAGGAAGAATTTCCTGCTTCCTGGATTTGCAGGTGCTCCATTACCGGAGGTTTTCAAACAAATATTTGTTTGAATAGTCTGAGGATTTATGCCTTTAAATTGGTTGTCCTACCAGTCCTATGATTCTAAAGAAACTCAATGTGTATGAGCCCCTTGTCACATAACATACTTTAACCAAACCTTATAACTTGTGGAATTGTTTGAATTCCTTGGCTGCCATTTCTGCTTTTTGGAACCTGGGATTTCTGACCTCTGGAATTCAGATGTAATGTATTCCTCAGTATACTCAGCAAAACTGCACCACTACTCAGCAAAAGATTTTCAAAGCAGTACTACAGAATAAAGCTAAGCAACAATATTAAGCACATTTTAATTCTAATCTATTTCTTAAGTCATTAGTATTTCTGTGACACAAGAATTCAAAGTGAAGGGTGTTCTGTATGGAACTTGGTAGGTTCCAAGTCCCTCGTTCTGATTGGCCGAAAAGGCCACTTACGGATTGG
>BHFT01056811.1:0-16082 GCA_004320025.1 Laticauda laticaudata
GCTTAAAAAAACAAATATATATATATATATATATATGTATATATATACACACACACATACACAACAGTAGTGATAAGCAACAAAGTTATAGTCATAAGATAAGAAGATAGATAATAGGGAAGATTACAATAATGATAGTAATACTGCCTTTTAATATTGAGGGAATTATTTGTTTAGCAGAGTGATGGCATGGGGGAAAAACTGTCCTTGTGTCTAGTTGTTCTGCTGTGCAGTGCCCTGTAGCAACATTTTGAGGATAGAAGTTGAAACTGTTTATGTCCAGGATGCAAAGAGTCTGTAGATATTTTCACAGCCCTCTTTCTAGATTTTAATAGATAAAAGATACACAAGAAATGGTGGAGTCATATTTCCTTCTTTAAAACAGGCTTAATTTAAAAAAAAAAATATCCAGGAATTTAATTTATACAACCCAACTAGTTTGTGTGGAAAAATAGGCAGAATGGATCATCTGTATTGATGTCTGGCATGCACTAAAGCAACTATTACTTCAAGCACATGACCAATTCACAGCATGATCATAAATTATATGGTGTTCAAAGCAGCCAACCATTTCCAATGCTTTTGAGCTCAGCAATGAAATCTTTACATCACATCTACATCTCTTTACATTTACATCTTTACACAGAATCTTTACATCTACTGAGTATGTCTCATTGTTGCCATTCCAATGAAGGACTGATAGAAATTGGCCCTCAGAAAAAAAAAGTGACTTTTTCAGAAATTTTCTAGTTAAAGTAACATTTTACAAATAAAATCATTTAAATTACCTCTAAGTTGGAGTACAGTTTTCAGTCTGAGGTGTGAAAAATATTAGCTGTTTGTCAGATTTTATTGAATACTTATTTATTTTTGTTGGCTTTGAGAAAGTAACAATGTTTTTAACAAGGAAAGATATTTTGTCTGCAATTTCCCTTAGATCTGCAGTTAAGTCACAATGAGTTTAGGAAAGTAATTGATCATTTTCTTAAAGAAGCTCTCTTGTGTTTATGTTTTTAATGTATTTTGCTATCTCTTTGATTTGAATAAGTGCTACTCATTCTTGCTTTGGACAAGGTATGTAAATGAATAGTTTAGTTTCAGGATAAAAAAAAACAATTATCCAGAGACTGTTGTCTAGCTTTCACCTTTGAGTTTGGAGACAGTGTGGCATTGGTGCTCTAAAGGAACAATTGGCCCTGTTGGTTTATCAGTTTTCTGACTAGTTTCAAATATGTGTTGAATTTACAAAGGAACAAAATTCTGGGGCATGGTTGTCACTGTAATTGTTGCAGTTTATGTATTACGATTCTTGACTCTCGATGAATGTCAAGAGTCTTTTATGTACATTGAGAGCATTTGCATCAAGACAAATTTCTTGTGTGTCCAATCACATTTGGCCAATAAAGAATTCTCCTTTCTTTTATTCTCTTCTCTTCCCTTCCCTTCTATTCCATTCTATCATTTAGATATTATTTTTAATTGTTTGTGAGTTACCCCCCCCCTCTCTCTCTCTGTGTGTGTGTGTGTTTTGAAATGTCTATATCGGGTGGTATTATCAAACAATCAATCATTAGGCTGATTCTGTTTACTTTGAGAGTGAGGACTGTTAGGTTACTAGGTTTACTGCTTTCTTTCTTGTCAGCCATATTAATGATTAGTTACAACATCATTAATAATCACTATTATACCTTTCACAAGTTATATCTCCCATTTACAATTATTAATGTAGTAGATCTTGAAATCTTGCTGATTGTCACTTATATCTGGATAGAAAAGAACATCAGAAAAATGGAAGGAATGTTGTTGGATAAACTTTTAGCTTGAGGTAGTGTTTTCCCCTGGACTCTTGAGCTACAATTTTTTTATGAATTTACAGAGTCATTTATTTGGTAATTACTTCCAGAGTCAACTACTGAAGCACTTTCTTTATGGGAAACTGCAACTATTCAAAGTAACATTGGAAATTATAACTATAGGTTTTGCAGCAATCAGATTGCTGACTGAAGCCAGATATTCTGAATATATTAGACTTATTTAACTGCATTAACTGAATTAAGTTTTGTGCTTCTTATAGATATTGCTTTTAATGTCTTAAACTCCAAAGAGCTTGATGTTGTGGTAGCTTAAGAATTGTGTGTTTCATTACAGTTCTTAATAGGAACTAATGCACGAGAAGGCAATTAGGATAAATCCTAACTTTTCCTATAATTTCAGTGATTGAAGACAAGAAGGGTTTTGGATCCCATGTACAATTCAATTATGACAATTTTCCTTCATTCCTTTGGGTCACAACACAAAACAGCACAAAAACAACTGATAGTCCTGAGGTTGAAGTGAGGAATTGAGATTCCAAAATTATACCTCCTTTGAAACTAGAACTGCCTTTCTTTCGAATGTGGAAAAAACAGTGGATTATAGTATTACACAGAATTAAAGAAGCCATTTCAATACATTTATTGTGAAGTGTGAAACAATGCCAGAGGAAATTCTATTGTATTATCAGAATTGACCTTGATCTTCTAATTTGATTAATCTTGCAAAATGTTCATACTATATACATGTTATCTAAATCTCCCTGCTTTTAGATATACTTCAGATTAAGGCAACCCAATATGAAAATGATACTGAGTGCTTAGAGGTAATATCTTTGTGGGGCTCATTTGACACGAAATCTCTTCAGCTATTCCTTTTGTTTCATTGAACAAATCTTTGGAGACCTTGCCTGTAATTTGATATGGTCTTAATTAATATTCTACAATCTGTAGTCTATATGTTGTCTAGCTTTTGAAAAAGCATACGTTTGTTGAAAATAATGATGGTATCAATTAGTGCAATACAGTTTGCTGAAGATTTGAATGCAGTTTCAGCTGGGATGACATCAAGCTCTTAGCTTCTGTTGAAATATAAGCATGAAAATAACCAATGTAATTTATGTTAAGTAGCAGTTGGAGGTAAATATTCATATTGAAGGTGGTCTTGGTTTTTTTCTCTCCATTTACCTCGAAGCCAAATACCACAGTCTAGAAACCACCAACCAGCACAGGCTCACAGTAACACGATATTAATAGACCATGGAAAAAATAACATAACCTTATATTATGCTGCTAACTGCACCTACTCAGTAAGATTTTAAAGTCTGAAGTGATTGAAATAAAAAAAAGCAATGGAATATAGATTATTTAGAAGTCTGCATTCCTATTAAATAAGTTCAATTAAGTAGGTTTTTAATTTCATGCAAAAATATTTAACTGTCTAGTATCTGCTACATAGAATATTAGAGCACTTTCATCAATTCTGGAAACAATGCAGAATAAAAAACAAGTTTATATTTAAGAATGAACTTGTCTAAAATATTTGCATTTTGCCATCTATCTATTTAAGTAAAGTGTGCAAATTTTGTCTCACCCCTCTCATAACATGGGTCTGCATAAGTGAGTCCTAAGTTAAGACAGGTGTGTTTTCATTTCATGGTACAGAGAATTTGCAGTTTATGCTAGATTGTCCAAGACGTGACTCGCATGTGTACAAGCATGTAGGTGGTGTCAGCAGTAGGTGAGTAAAACCATTATAGATTTCCTTTAAGCATGACATGATCATATGGAGACTTAATGAATGTGGAACTGAAACAAAAAGTAAATATTGAACTAATTGCATTTCCATACCTTGGTTTTTAAATGTGTTTATTGAATTTCTATCTATCTACTGAGGCATGGCAATTTGGACTTATGAGTATTGTTCTTCCATTATAATAAGCATAAATTAGTATAAAATTAAAATTACATAACAGGAAAACATTCATACCAAAATGTATAATCTCTTCTTCTCTTCTATCTGTGCAAGACAGGCATTATATTTACTTTATGCTAATTTATGCTAAAAGAAACACGCATTTTGTCCTCTAATCCAGGAAGAGAACATTTCATTAAATTTCCCATCAAAATAGATCTATAAAATCTTATGGCTTGTTTATTTAAACTATTTAAACATTCTGCAATTAAATAAAATATTTATTAAATATATTTTTCAAAGATCTCAAAAGAATAGAAATACAGAAGGATTACAGATGCTAGCACCACACTTGAAGAAAAGCCAGAAAGGAGAGCCCATTAAGTCAGTGATTTACTAGGATAAGATGGTAAATGCATAGCTTTGTTCTCCTGGGCAAATCAGGAGTCCCAGCCAAAGTTCAAAGATGCTGTTCTGGGTCAGAGCAGGCACCTCTTTTCTTTCTAAGAATTACAAGCATTTTTTTTTATTCAAGGTAACCTCACAGCTGTATTAAGCTGAAGTGCCACCATAGCCTATAAGCTTATGAAACTCTTTATGCATGTGTGTGTCTGTTTATGCTTCAGATGCAAAAGAAAAAAGAAAATCCAAACCAGATTAGGCACTTGGGAAAACACTGTGTTAATTTCCCCTAAAATGATTCATGCTGGTTGTCCAAATGGAGTGAGGTCTTGTTGAAAGGATTTAAGAATAAGCAACCATCTCAAAAGGAAAGCCAAACCGGTAGTAAGAGCCTCTTTTTGGAATACTTAGCTATGTGGTCCAAAATCTTCATTTTAGGCAACCTTTCCTCTAAAGGAAAGAATACCGCTCCCTATTAGAAATTGCCATGATTTGGCCTTCTGTGATTTTTTTTAAAGGTGATAAACCACATGAGGGGTTTTTGGACAGAACAGCTTCACATCCCCATAGAATTTGGCTTTCCCAAAGCTCCACTTCTCCATACCCAAGTATTTCATTTTGTTTTCGATCCAAAGTTTGGAGGTTTGGATTTATCCATTTTCCCAGACAGTTATCATTGGCTAGTGCATCAAAAATCTTTCCTTGAGTGAATTCGAGCCACAGAACAAATACACCAGCTATCAAACCAAAGGCGCCCTCATTTCGATGCAACTCATCAGGCAGCCAAATATTCTCACACTGTTATGCTTAGTAAAAGCAATAAATCTTGGATCTTGCTTTCTACCTTCAGTACATAAACTCAGATATTTCAGTAATTTCAACAAAGCCATTAGTTATTAGAAGAATGTATTTAGGTGTATATCCTAAAAATCAACTTCTTGTATTGTTTTGTTTAAAACCTTCCAGGATTATATTTCGTGCTATTTATCTCATCCAGTATACATTTTATTCTTAAATCTATAAAATCCAACTGTTTTTTTTCTAGGGTTGCATATGTGCTCTTGGTTATACATATTGAAAACCCATGGAAACAGAAGAACTTAAGTACATATATTAGATTGTAGAATTTTATTATTGCAGAGTTTATTTATTGTTAGGTGAGTTGCTTAAGAGCCATGTTATATGCAGCCTGGAGAGGGGTATTCAGTGGGGTACTTAAGGGCTCTGCCCTGACCCCAATGTTACTCAATACTTTTATAAATGACTTACAGAAATGATGAAAGGGAATCTTATCAGATTGGAAGAATACACAAATCTGGAGGGAGACCACTAACACCCTAGAAGAAATGCTTAAGACTTGAGATTCAAATGGATTTTAGGCTTCAGCATTGGACCCTATAAACAAAATGTTTATTGTTGAGAAAAGGCAGATTGTGCCCTTTAGGAGGAAAAACCAGTTGAGTGGTTCTTAAGCTCCTGTTACACTGCACCAACGGATGCAAAGAGGATCTAAAACAGACAAAACAGCTTGCCATCCGTTGGTTAATGCAATGTATCCATTCTGTACTCACTGCCTCCGTTTTGCTTGCTCTCTATCCGTCCAGCATCCATCTATTGACATTTCATCCGCTCAGAAAGTTTTGAGCTGCTCAAAACTTTTGTGCGGAAAATGTATCCAATTCATCCATTCTGCCATCCGCTAGCGCATTCTCGCAAGGCATCCGCTAGGCATCCGTTCTGTATCCGTTACGCATCCGCTATATCCGCTAGGCATCCACTGCGCATCCGTGCAACCTCGCAACCGCTCGGACGCAGGGAGGAAGCGGAATGGACGCAGAACGGATGCAAACGAAGATCCTAGCAGAAACAAAACGTTTAAAATGGAAAAAAATGTTCGCAGAGGGGACCTATCTCGGATATTAAGGATGTCTAGAGGATGCCTAGAGGATGCCCTGGAGGATGCAAAGGTCACCTAGGGAAAACCTATACTGCATATAAAAAAGGGCGGAGCAACTCATCTGCATCTCACTTTCAGACCAGCAGCCCAGCTGTGCAGACACCTCTGCAGCCTTCATCTGACTCTTCCTCTTCCACAGCATCCAGTCATGTCAACCGTGGATCATAACACAGTCCTTTTGGCAGCCACCATCCTTCTGCAACAGTGCGAAGCCATCTACAGGCTCTGTGAAGGAAAAAGAGGCGCCAAGAAGCGTCTGGGTCTGAAGATGGATCAGGAGAAGAACAGAGTATGGACTGTACAAACAAGCTGATGGTGGAGCTCAGGAACGAAGACACTCGTGCATTCCAGAACTTCATGAGGATGCCTCCAGCCATGTTGACGAAGTTGTGCAGCGGCTGAGACCCAGGTTTGACCAAGGCAAACACCAACTTCCGGCCCAGCCTGGACCCTGGGCTCAAGGTGGCACTCACTCTGTGCCACTTGGCCTCAGGGACCACCTACAGGAGCATGTAGTGTGGCTGGACGGGTGCCACATAACACCATCAGCATTGTGGTCAGAGAAGTGGTGCAAGCCATCATCGAAGAATACCTGGAAAGCTCCTCCAGTGCCCCTCATGAAGTCCTACACCTCCAGATGCCTCACCCGTGAAGAGAGGATCTTCAACTACAGGCTGTCCAGGGGGCAAGGCGGGTGGTGGAGACGCCTTTGGCATCCTGGCCAACAGGTTCCAGGTACTGTCTCAACATGTATGTTGAGTGGTCCTACAATGAGCAGGGCATTTAATAAAGAGTTGATTTATGTTGAAATGTGTGGATGATTATTACATTGTTATTTGATAATAAAGGCCATAGGTTGTGGGCACCAGGGAGGGTGGACCATACAGTCCCCACTATGCTTGCACTGGAGGTTTATCTATCCCACAGCTATTACCCATCCCAAAGGTATCCCTGCTCATTCCACAGGTATCCCTGCCCACCCCACTGCTATCTTAACTCATCCCACAAGCATGCAAAGGCTTAAACCATTTCTAAAAGATTCCACTAGACTTTATTAAAAAAGAGAAATGAAGCAAGTGTGTGAATCAAAGAATAGATTACTTTATTAACAACAAGCTGTAAAGAAAAATGACCCAAGTCAAGTGTCCAAATAAAGTCCACAGGTAGCCAGCCAGCCAGTCTCTGGCAGTCCTCTTTGGTCACTCTGAGGTGTGCCCAGTCTCAGGGGTGAAGGGTCCAGGTGCTGTGGAGGTGGCTGTGCTGGAGTGCTAGTCTGAAGCGCCACTGGGTGCCTGGCCCCGAGAGGACAACAGGTGACGGTGTGTTGAGAAACTCTTCGCGACAGCTGGCTCAGACCCGTGATGCTGAGAGGTCCTTCCTCCATGCCATGGGGTGTGTCAGCCCCAGTACTGATGACAGATGTACTGAGGCCGAGGCAGATGTACTGAGAACAGATGTACAGATGTACAGATGGCAGACAGATGTACTGAGGCCAATGGGGTGTCAGCCCCAGTACTGAATGACAGATGTACTGAGGCTTGTGGGTGTAGGAAGGAGTAGTGTAGTGGGGCTGTCTGGTCTGCAGCTGGGTGAGGACTGGCGGACGGTTGGCATCGGTGGTGTGGGTGGCATCGCTGTTGTCGGTGGCATCATTGGCGTGGCTGGCATACGGTGGCATTAGTGGAACCCGGTGCAGGTGGAGTCCGATGAACCTGTGCCTGGACTGGGAAGGGCTGCTGCCTGTGCTGCTTGACCTCCTGGTAGCCGTAGCCCTGGTCGGTGAGGGCCTGTGGGAAGCCTTGGTATGGGAGAGACATCACCTGGAGTGGAAGAGCAGACCTGGACTGGGTGGGAGCAGGTTCCTCTGGGTCTGGAGGGTTGTGGAAGCAGCTCGTGATCCAGTCCTTCACCACCTGGTATTGGGGATCCGCCATGTCCCTGAGGGCCTGGTTGACATAGGTGAAGAAGGGCTTGCGGTTGGAAGATAGAGGGTCGGTGTGGACCAGCTGAGAGAGCAGATCTATGCTGGTGCGGATGGTGTCCCTGATCTCCGGCAGGACATGTGTGGCTCTGCCCCTCCTTGCTGTCTGCTCTCTGGCCTTCTGTGAGGTGGAGCTGGGGGGGTGGATGCGGGTATGGCTGTGGTGGACGCGATGTCTCCTTTCTCCACCGCACCAGGGAGTCCTCCACACACTCCACCACGGTTACCAACACCTGTCCGTGGGTTTCTCCGCCGTGGCACGCTCCACAGAAACCTGCCTGGAGAGAGGGACCTGACTCTCGGCCCGGAAGAGGAATGGCTCTCAGCAGGCTGCCAGAAGGAGAGGGTTGTGAGAGGGGCTCCTGGTGCTCCTCGGTGGCGGATCTCACCCTCCGGGAAGAGCTGCACCTGGCCATGACGTAGGTCTCTCTGTCCGTCAGCTTAACCGTGGCCTGGCCAGATTTTCTTGAGGTGCAGCTTCCCGTACCAGTGTGCATGTGCTTCCACCAGCCGAGGAGCACTCCAAGCAGCCTGCTTTCTTTTGGTTCCCTGTACAGCCGGTGTCCCTTCCGCCACAGATAGTCATTCTCTCTCAGCCACTCCAACACCTCATCCTCGTATTCCTCCTCAATGAAGTTATTGCCTCCTCTCCCATCCCTGCATACACCTCTTCTTCCCTTTGGCAGGACCAGATGGGCCCTCATCAGAGGGGGTCCCTGAGTTAGGGGCTGCTCCTCCACACCAGCAGCAGCAGCAGCAGCAGGATGAATGATGATGATGATGATCATCATCATCATCATCACCAGCAGGATCATAATCAGCATCATCATCACCATCAGCAGCAGGATCATCATCATCATTCAGCAGCAGCAGCAGCACCAAGCACCAGCAGAACCAGGATCAGCAGCAGCAGAGTGAGCACCAGCAGCACCAGCAAGACCAGGAGCACGAGCATCTGCAGCAGCACGAGGCAGGACGCAGGCAGCACGAGCAGGACCAGGAGCATGAGCCAGGACGAGGAAGACTAGTGAGAGACATGAGAGCAATACGAGTGGGCCGAGCAAGTCCAGGAGCAGAGCAGGACCAGCAGGACCAGCAGGACCAGGAGCAAGCACTTCAGCAGAGTAAGCCACCAGCAGAAGCACCACCGCCAGGAAGCATTCAGCCAGAGTATGCAGCAGCAGAAGCACCACCGCCAGGAGCAGCTTCAGCAGAGTACGCAGCAGAAGCACCATTTGCCAGGAGCAGCTTCAGCAGAAGCTCCAGCAACAGAGAGCGAGCGACCGAGCAGCAGAAGCAGAGTCAGGGACAGGGGGCGGGAGGGTGGCCCTGTCCCTCTTGCCAGGGATGGCGGCAGGTTGCTGAGGCTTTTGCTTCTTCCCCATGGTTGTGGGGATGCTGGCTGGCAGGAGGCTGGCAGGCACCAAGGCTGGCAGGAAGGCTGCAGGAAGGTACGGGGATGCAGGCAGGCAGCCACCAAGGCTGGCAGGAGGACTGGCTGGCAGGGAGACTGGAAGGCAGGCTGTCACCAAGGCTGTGCAGGCAGGCAGAAGAGCAAGGCTGGCAAGGGGAGTGCTGCCAGGAGGCTTGGAGGCAGGCTGGCAGGGAAGGCTGGCAGCAAGGCTTGCAGGCAGTGCATGCAGGCCAGGGCAGGCAAGGATCTCGATTGTGTCGGCAGCAAGGTCTTACCTCCGAATGCTGGCCCACGTGCGAGCTGCTTCCTCTTATAATCTGCGGGGCTTACGCAATGCCATCCCTCCGCACATGCGCGCAATTAACGCTCGGCATCTCATTCGGCTTCACTGTGCAATCCGCTAGGTTCCGCTGTGCATCCGCTTTCATCGCTCGCATCACGCTGTATCTGTTCCGCATCTGCTTTGCTGAGGCCCCCAGAAGCCCTGCGGACTGTGCCATCTGCTTCCAGTTCCGCTTCCATCCGCTGGGCTTCCATTCCGCATGCCGCTTCCCATCCGCCCTGCGTCCTCCACCGCGTCTGTTCGTTTTCCATGTTATCCTGCTGGGAATATAAAAATACCTCGGAGGAGCTCCTCCAGTGCCCCTCCACTGAAAGAAGGATGGAAAGAAAGTTGCCAGAGCAGTGGTATCAGAGGTGCGAACTTCCCCCCACACTTTGGAGCCATAGATGGCAAGCAGTGGCCTGCAAAAGACGCCAGCCAAGTCTGGGTCACCTATTTAACTACAAAGGCTTTTCAGCAGTCGTCTCCTTTTCTTTCGCCATGGTCAATGCTGACTACAATTCAATGTACATCGATGCTCAGGCAACGGGTCAGCTTCAGATTCCCAGGTATACAACGCCAATCAACCTCGAGGGCTGGAACGCAACTCATTCATGGGCTTCCCAGATCCAGACCCGCCCTGCCCAACGACACGCAAGAATGTGCCCTACTTCATCGTGGGGGAGAGCCTTCTCCCTCAAGAACCTACCTCATGAAAGCGCCTACACTTCCAGATGCCTCACCGTGAAAGAGGGGATCTTCACAACTACAGGGCTGTCACAGGGCAAGGCGAGATGGTGGAGAACGCCTTTTTGAATATCCTGGCCAACAGGTTGCCAGGTACTTCTCATCACAATCCAGCATCGCCCAGAGACCGTGAGGAGGATCGTGGAAGCTTGCTGCATCCTTCACAATTCATCGCACCCGCTACCAGTCTTGCAGAACAGGCTCTGTGGACATCCACACAAGGCAATGGGGACATGGAGCCTGGGGAATGGAGCAAGGGGCAAAACCTGATAGACACTTGAGGATGTGCCAGGCCCCAACAGAGCCTCACGTGCAAGTGAAGAAAGCGCAGACCTCCCTAACACTGGTGCAACTCCCCAGCTGGAAGGGGCAGTGGGAGTGGCAAGGACAGGATGATAGATATTAATGGGTGCTTCTTCAGCCTGTCTCATCGAACACTGATGAGATTTGGCCATGTATGTTGGGTGGCCTACAATGAACAGGGCATTTAATAAAGAGTTGTGTTTAATGTTGACATGTGTGGATCATGATTAATTAGTATTGATAATGAAGGGCCATAGGTTGGCAACCTGGAGGGTGCGAACATACAGTCCCACTATGCTTGCACTGGAAGTTTATCTATCCGCCACAGCTATCTCAAACCCATCCCACAGCTATCTCCAACCCATCCCAAGGTAATCCCTGCCCCATCCCCAAAGTATCCCTGCCCCATCCCACAGTGTATCCCTGCCCATCCCACAGATATTACCCATCTAAAAGGTATCCCTGCACACACCACTGCTATCCTTACCCATCCCACAAGCATGCAAAGGCTTAAACCATTTCTAAAAGTTTCCACCAAGCCTTATTTACAAAAATAAATGAAGCAAGTGTGTGAAGCAAGGATAAACTTTATTAATAACAAGCTGTAAAGAAAAATGACCCAAGTCAAGTGTCCAAATAAAGTCTACAGGTAGCCACCCAGTCTCTGGCACTCTTGTCTGTCACTCAGTGCCCAGTCTCAGGGTTGAAGGGTCCAGGTGCTGTGGAGGTGACTGGTGCTGGAGTGCTAGTCTGAAGCGCCACTGGGGTGCCTGGCCCCGAGAGGACAACAGGTGACGGTGTGGTTGAGGAAGCTCAGCCCCGTGATGTTGAGAGCTCCTTCCTCCATGCCATGGGGTGTCAGCCCCAGTACCGACGACAGATGTACTGAGGCCGGGCTTGGCTGTGGGGTGGAGGAAGGAGCAGTGTAGTGGGGCTGTCTGGTCTGCAGCTGTGTGAGGACTGGCATGTGGCATCGGTGACGTGGGTGGCATTGGTGGCGTCAGTGGAACTGGTGGCAATGGTGGCATCCGATGAGTCTGTGCTTGGATTGGGAAGGGCTGCTGCCTGTTGCTGCTGGACCTCTTGTTAACCGTAGCCCTGGTAGGTGAGGGCCTGTGGAAAGCCTTGGAATGGGAGGGACATCACCTGGAGTGGAGGAGCAGACCTGGACTGGGTGGGAGCAGGTTCATCTGGATCTAGAGGGTTGAAGCAGATCGGTGATCCTGTCCTTCACCACCTGGTACTGGGGTTCTGCCATGTCCGTGAGGGTCTGGTTGACATAGGTGAGGAAGGGCTTGCGGTTGGAGGATGAGGAGTCAGTGTGGACCAGGTGAGAGAGGATATCTATGCTGCTCCTGATGGTGTCTCTTATCTCCAGCAGGACAGTGTGGCTCTGCCCCTCCTGCTGTCTGGCTCTCTGCCTTTCTGTGGAGGTGGAGCTGGGGGTGGATGCGGATAGGAATGTGATGGAACGTGCCGTCCCCTTTTCTCCACTGCGCCAGGGAGTCTTCCATGCCTCCGCCATGGTCAGAACAGCTGTCCGTGGGTTCTCCGTCGTGGCACGCTCCACAGACACCTGCCTGGAGACAGGAGCTGACTCTCGGCCAGAAGAGGACTGGATCTCTGCGGGCTGCCTGAGAGAGAGAGGTTGTCAGAGGGGCTGCTCCTTGGTGGCGGACCTCACCCTCCAGGAAGCTGCACTTGGCCATGACGTAGGTCTCTCTGTCCATCAGCATTAACCGCGGCCTGGCCAGATTTCTTGAGGTGCAGCTTCCATACCAGGTGTGCATGTGCTTCCACCAGCCGAGGAGCACCTCCGAAGTGTAGCCCAGGCTCTCTGCCTTCTCTCTCCAAGCAGCCTGCTTCCTTTGGTGTCCTTCCACCATAGATAGTCATTCTCTCTCAGCCACTCCAGCACCTCATCCTCATGTTCCTCCTCGATGGAGTATTGCCTGCTCTCCCGTTCTCGCATATGCCTCTTCCTCCGCTTTGGCAAGACCACATGGGCCTCATCATAGGGGCTTCCCAGGTTTGTAGGAGCTGCTCCTCCACACCACCGCAGCAGCAGAGCAGCAGGATCAGCAGCAGCAGCAGCAGCAGCACCAGCAGGATCATCATCATCATCAGCAGCAGCAGCACCAGCAGGACCAGGATCATCAGCAGCAGAGTAAGCACCAGCAGCGTCAGAGCAGGACTAGGAGCATGAGCAGGACCAGGAGCACGAGCAGAACCAGGAGCATGAGCAGGAACAGCAGGACGAGCAGGACCAGCAGGACGAGTAAGACCAGGAGCATGAGCAGGACCAGCAGGCTACGAGCAAGACCAGGGAGCATGAGCAGGACAGCAGGACGAGCAAGACCAGGAGCATGAGCAGGACCAGCAGCGACCAGCAGGACGAGGAGCGCAGCTTCAGCAAGTAAGCACCAGCAGAAAGCACCACCGCCATAAGCAGCATCAGCAGCTCCTCCAGAAGCAGCACCAGCAGAAGCACCACCGCCAGAAGCAGCATCAGCAGAGTAAGCACCAGCAGAGAAGCACCACCGCCATAAAACAGCATCAGCAGCTCCTCCAGAAGCAGCACCAGCAGAGAAGCACCAGCCCCAGAAGAGCGAGCCCGTGCTACAGAAGCTCCAGCAGAAGCAGAGTGAGGGCCAGGGGTGGGAGGGTGGCCCTGTCCCTCTTGTCAGGCGCTGCAGCAGATGCTGAGGCTTTCCTCTTCTTCCCTCATGGTTGTGGGGTTTCTGGCTGCGCAGCAGGCTGCGCAGGCAGGCAGGCAGGCTGGCTGGCAGGCTGGCAGGAAGGCTGGCAGGCAGGCTGGCAGGCAGGCAGGCACCAAGGCTGGCAGGGAGGCTGGCAGGCAGGCTGGCAGGCAGGCAGGCAGACAGCAGAGGCTGGCAGGGAGGCTGGCAGGGAGGCTTGAAGGCAGGCTGGCAGGCAGGATGGCAGCAAGGCTGGCAGGCAGGCAGACAGCAAGGCTGGCAGGGAGGCTGGCAGGCAGGCTTGCAGGCAGGCAGGCAGCAAGGCTGGCAGGCAGCAAGCCTGGCAGGCATGCAGCAGGCAAGGCAGGCAGGCTGGCAAGGCTGCAAGGCAGTTCGCATGTGTCTGGAAGCAGGTCTTTCCTCTGAATGGTGACCTGCTTGGAAGCCGCCTCCCTTTATATCCGCGGGGCTGATGCAATGCATTCCTCCCTACATGCGCAGTGAACGCTAGGCATCGCTAGGGTTCCCACTAGGCATCCGCTAGGCTTCCGTCTGCATCCGCTTCATCCGCTAGGCTTTCCGCTGTGGCATCCACTTCATCCGCTCGGCGTCCACTCTGCATCCGCTGTATCCGTTCCGTGTCCACTTTGCTGTGGTCCGCCGGAAGCCTTGCAGATGTGCCATCCGCTTCCATCCACTTCGCATCCGCTAGGCTTCGCCGTGGAAAGCATCCGCTTTTCCATCTCCACCCTGCATTTCTGACCCCCCGTCCGTTCACTTTCCATGTTATGCGCTCTGGTTTTCTATAGGCAAATTTTTTGCCCCCTTTTGAGAGCGGGATAACAACGGATGCGAACATTTTTCTCATCCGCTGTGTCCTTTTTACAAACGTTTTGCATCCGTCGGCCAGTGTGACAGGGCCTTTACATTGTACTTGTTTTAATAGGGCCTGAATAAAATAACTTTCCAGTTTAGAATCTGTTCCTATTTCACAGGGAATCTCATATGGCCTTTGACCTTCAGTGACAAATGAGTATTTCCATTAAAAAATTAGGTGTGATGGAAAAAGCATTTGTCATTTCCAAAATATTTTGGCACCACTGCCAATGAATTCTATCAGTGATATTTTTGTGGCATCTAACACAGCAGTTCCATTTCTTTGCTTACATTCCATAAAGTTATTGATGCATTAGTTTACCACTAAAGTAATTTGATCTCCAAATGTCAAATGAAGTTATTGCTTATCAGCCAAAAGCAGAATAACAGACAAATTAATAGGCAATAATTTGGTACAACTTATTCTTCCTATTTTCTGAAAACATCTTTTAAAAAATACTTGAGTAGCAATTTCTCAAAAGTTATTGCTAGGACAGTCCAGGCATTTCTTATTATTTTACATATTTTTATCAAACTTTCTAAAAACTGGTGGACCACAAAGAAGGTGGGGAACTGCAAACTTCAAATGAAGTTTCAGTTATAGATAATTTTAAAGTATAGATCTTTCAGCACAAATAGCTTCTAAGATTTTCAGCATTAGACATAATATTCATACATATTTTTCTTGTGGATTAGTTGGTGCAATGGATTTACAACACTTAGATTCTAAGTGTTCCATCTATTTGTATGCAGGAAAGCAAATTTTACACGTACATCACCAATGATTTATTTGCACTCCATTTTTCTGCCTTGTCTAGTTAGTCCTCAACTTACAATCACAACTGAGCCCAAAATGTATGTTGCTACATGAAGTTGTTAAATGAATTTTGCCCCACTTTACATCCTTTCTTTTGTTAAGTGAATCACTGCAGTTGTTAAGCTAGTAACATAGTNATAAATATTTGTCCATTGCCAAGCATCTGAATTTTTATCATGTGACCATGGGGATGTTGCAGTGGTTATAAAAGTGTGAAAACAATCATGTCACTTTTCCTCAGTGTCATTGTAACTTTGAATGGTCACTAAACATAACTACTGTAAGTTGAGGAATATCTGTAGTACACTTCTTCCCTATATAACTGATTACTGATACTACGTCTGATATTTCTGTTCTCATCAAAGCACATGATGGGCTAATTGCAGCTTTATTAAGTGGTTGGGTGCTTTAACACTTAATTATGGCAAGCTTGGTGAGACCCTCAACTATTCTATGCTTCTTTGCCCTTTTCAACTTCATTTCTATTTTGGATAATGAGGGTACATCTTTCAGGGTGTTTGGAAGTAAATAAGTATGGAATGTTTTTGTTTCTGTACTGAACAGAATCAAAATTAGCCAAAATTATCTTTCCCCCCTCTAATTCATTGTCTCCTAACCTACCTTCCTTCCTTCCTTCCTTCCTTCCTTCCTTCCTTCCTTCCTTCCTTCCTTCCCTTCCTCCATCCTTCCTTCTCCCCTACCATGCCCCATTTTGGCTGGCAGAGTGCCGAAAATGGGGTGTAGGGACCATGTGTGGCCCTCCCATATCCCACTTTGGCCAGCAGAGTGCTGCAGGAAGCATCCATCCCATTCCCCCCCCCCGCTCAACTGGCCCACG
>BHFT01056812.1:0-98587 GCA_004320025.1 Laticauda laticaudata
GAATACTCTTACCCAATATTAGAGTATATCTGGATAGTATAGATTTTACAGAAAGATTTAGGCACAGAGCAGTTTAAAGACCAAGTTCTCCCAATTTAAAATAAAGGTATTGACAGAAATATGAGAGCATATGCACCAAGACAAATTCCTTGCGTGTCTAATCACACTTGGCCAATACAGAATTCATTCAAATTAATAACATTTATTAACAAAAGTTCTGCCTTAAAGGTAATTGAGTAAGTTTTATGAAATGAAAAAGGATGGTGATAGATAGAGCTCAACTAGCCACCCTAAATCTTGGTACCAACACCACCCAACACACACCCTCCAAAACAGATATGAATTAAGATGTAATGCTTCATCCTGGCTGACCTTGTTTAGTGATCACAGATGGGACTGGCAACTCAGTCTTTAAGCGAACCAGCCACTAAAGGAAACCATGACCATGTTTTTGGTCTTCCTTCAGCTTTCCTTTGCTTTTCTGATCTATGCAAACTCACTTTCACATCACCGTTATAACTGCAAATGGTTACTAAATGAGGCAGTTGGTAATTGAGGACTACCTGTATTGCTTTTTCATTCATTCCTTGCAAAGTTGAATTTTATGAAATGTCTTCTCTAATGCTTCCTTTGAAAAGTCTGTTTGAACCTTATGAAAAACCTTATATTTTCATAACCTTAAAGGTGAAGAAAACATTACAATGATTTGGTGAAAGTGACAGGAGTGTTCTATAAACATAAATGAACAAAATATAGCAATTTCAAACTGAATTATGATATGTGGAAGCTTGTAATTATTCTGAAGGAAACCAATTGCTACCTAAGATGCCAGTTCATGCAGTCTTTCAAGGAAGGCTTCCAAGTCATTTTCATATGTCCAAAAGGATTTAATTAGCTATGAGGATACACTAGTGAAAATAGGATATACTATGTGGATACATGAGTGTGTGTACTTGGGCAACTACTGTAAATTTGGGCCTTGCTGAAGAAATGCATTTCCGTTGCGTGGACCCAAAGGCAACTAATCTAGGAAGAGCCATCACAATTATTAGATTACTATATTAAGTTGATCACATCTGATACCTGTAAAATCTTAAGATGTGGCCGCTCACACTGTTGCCTAGAAACTCAGGCACCCCACATTTGCATGGAGCTGTAGACCTATTTCCTGACTTCGGGAAATAAAACTTTTTTTTTTTCAAAGGGAATATTTTGCTGCCCAAAAATATTCATCACCAGTAATTCAGGCAAAGCAAAAAGTGTTTATTAAAGAGGGTCAAGAATTTTCATATGGTACAGAAACAAGTGACGGTAAAGGTGATACCTCAGAAAGCAAGTGATCGAGCAATAAAAGACACTACGTGTGAGAATTGAAGAACAGAAAACAAGGATTCCAAATATTCCACAAGTGGCAAATTTATGGCTTCAATTACTTCCTTTCCCAGCCAGGTTTGTATCTTCCTTAAAATTTGCAAGTGCATTCAAGGATTTCTAGAAACTCTTCTCTCTTGTTTAGCTTATGAATAGGTCACTTGTTGCACATTAAAAAAGACGGCTTTGGCTAAGAAGAAACCAGGTTTTCCTGAACTTCAAAAGGAGGCATGGATGCCGTGGTTAAATGCTGATATTACCTTTATGAAAAGGTGAATGGTAAGGCTTAAAATTCCAGGTAACTTCCCTAGCCCAGAGAAAAATGGCCTGGCTATGCTCCCTGTAGACTTTGATGGAACCCCTCCCTGGACCATGGAATGGCTTGTTCATTCCAGCCTAGCCAACTGGTGGAACTCAGGGCTTGTCTCCTAACAATGCAGAAGAACTTACTAAGGTTGCCTCCTTAGTCTGAACAATAGAAGACAGCTGCCATGGACTGCAGCGCAGGATCAAGGCCCCGCTTGGGATGGCTAATCCCTGTCTTCCTGTCATTGTTGGGGACATGTGACATGGCAACACGTGAGGAGAAAGCGTGGGAAGGGTGGCATGTAGGGTTTCTCCATGACTTCCATCGCCAGGGCCCACCATAAGGGTTTTCACAATCATGTTCCTGGATCTGGTGCTGGGATCTGGTCTTCTCAAACAACCTGTTGAAATTTTTGCTGACAGGTGAACTGTGACTGCACCCTTTTGTAGACTGACAACACTTTCCCTAAAAAAACGAACTTTAGAGCTCATCTAGGAATAAGTGAGCTCTTATTTTGTGAGCTCCCCACAAAAACAGAAGGCCATACTATCTGGTGAGGCTGGATTGAGAGTCCAGAAAGAAGCTGATCTTGTCAAGCAACCCTGGAATCTAGCTGGGAAATCATTACATACTTGACAATTACCCACAATGGAGGAATGGTTGAGGAAGAAGATGGGATTTGCAGAAATGGCTAAATTAATTTCTTTGGTGAGAGAAAAAAGTATCTATATTTAATGGCTGACAAGAAAGCTCTCATAGAGTTTTTGCATGAAACAGACAAAAATATACTGTGGTTATGATGATGCTAAGAAAACAATTATAGAATTAAGTCAGCTTGTTATTGTAAAAAGATTGTTGTCTGACTTCGTCAGGTGGTCTTGCTTTAGTGTCCCCTTGGACTTGCTGTTCTATATTGCACTGGTGAGGCCATAGCTGGAATTCTGTGTCCAGTTCTGTTCACTTTGATACAAAAAGAAAAGAGCAACAGAGATGATAAGGAGGCCAAACAGTATGATGAAAACAGCTAAGGAAACTAGATATGTCTAGCCTAAGGAGATTAAAGCCTAGCAGTGACATGATAACATCTTCCAAAACTTGAGGGACTGTCAAAGGAAAAAGGGGCTCAATTTATTCTCCATGGAACCTGGCAGCAGGGCAAGAAGCAGTGGGTGAAACTCATCAGAGGGTGATCCAGTCTGGAAATAAGGAGGAATTTCCTGACAAAACAATTAAACATCACAGTTTCCGGAGTTGTGGTTGCTCCATCACTAGGTGTTTTCAAGAAAATATTGGACAACCATTTGTCCAGGATGGGTATAATAAAGACTCATGCCTTGGGAAAGGGTTGGATTGGATTCACAGGGGTCTCCAACCTTGGAAACTTTAAGATTTGTGGACTTCCATTCCCAGACTTCCTCAGAATTCCCAGAATAATTCCTCAACCAGCAAAGCAAATTATGGGAGTTGAAGTCCACAAGTCTTAAAGTGGCCAAGGTTGGAGACCCCTGCTTTGGAAGATCTCCAACATTCCTTCCAGCCCTATGATTCTTGGAGTCCATGAGAGTCCATGACTCAATGAATCTTTTAGTCTACTGCATGAGTCTATGTAAGATTCTAAGATGATTCTATGACTTCATCAGTAAAGTTGCAAATTCCCAAATTAGAATCCCTTAGTACAGTATGGAGACAGCAAAATTAATAGTCCAGGCCACCACTGACTTTAAACATGAACATGTATGTTTAATGCAGTCTTGCTAGCTAGGACTGTTGAGAATAGCACTGCAGACATCAGAAGAATGTTCGTTTGTTAAAAACCGCTACAGTTGTTGTTTTTTCCTTTACAATCTTTCTTACCAAGTATAGATTTGCATCAAACCTATAATGTAGATTAAATATTAGGGATTTGAAGAAAAGGAATGGCCAAGGTTTAAATGCAAAGTTTGGTGGCTATATTTAGTTATGGGTTATTCAAACTGATTGCATGTGAGCTTAATTTTATGTTTAGATTGCTTTAGAAATTCTTCTATGGGAGAAGAGGAATTTGAATGAGAAAGACACAGATGGAGCAGAATGCTCTTCTGGTTGTTAGTGAGGTGGGCAAGGGATGAGCAGAGATGTCCTTTTTTTTCCTGCAGTCTTCTCACCAGCAATCAGCAGTGCCCTTAGCTGCCCATATTTTTATGCTATTCCAAGAAGAAACTTGAAGGAACCCCTCCTGTCCCTTTTTTTCCCCTTCTAGAAGTGATGCAATGATCAGGAATCAAGGAAAGTCCTGCCCTTGGAGGCATCTTGCTTCCTTGGGATCACACTCAGAGAAATCACCCCTACAGTTTCTTTGCTACCAGTTTGTGACATCTTCTGGAAATGCCGTTTCTGCCAATTTTGGCCTGACTATAATCCAGCGTGATCATTTTTTCTCTCTCTCTCCTTGCTTTTTTGGACCTCTGATCTTTCTGGGTTTGCTTCTTCTCAGTCTGTGGGATGCAGCTCTTGGAGCCCAAACCCCAGGACCAGAAGCAGGTGACGGAGGGTGATCATGCCTTACCTGGGACCTGGCCGTGGCTCATCAGCATCCAGATCTACACTGCCAGAGGACCAAGGCATTCCTGTGATGGAGCCATAATTAATGCCCATTGGATCCTCACTGCAGCACACTGCTTCATTGCAAAGAGAGAGTAAGAAAGAAGCTAGCATTTACTACTTGCTGAGTTTTTTGTGGAACAGGGAAGATGTGGCTTTCATTTATTTTATTAGTATACCATCCAATTAATTTCCAGAGTCTACAGCATGGGTGTCAAGCTCGTTTCATTGAGGGCTACATCAGGGTTGTGTTTGACCTCAAGGGGTTGGGGGGGCATGGCCAGGTTGGGCATGGCCAGGTTGATGTCATTCGTGTTGGGGACACCTGTGGAGACCCTAGCACTCTGCCAATGAAAATAGGCTCCCGTGCTCCATTTTAGGTTACGATGGCCTCCTGCAACCCTCTGCCAGCGAAAACGGAGCTCCGTTTTTGCTGGCAGAGGCACCGTGAGTCAGTCCTTCATTGTTTCCGGGGGTGGCCCTGAAGCCCAGATCTAAGCACCCTGAGGGCCAGATCCAGCCCATGGGTCTTGAGTTTGACACCCCTGGTCTAATAGATAAACAGCCCCGATAAACAGCAGATTATTTACATAATACATTATAGATAATTATCTACAACAGTGTATCTCAACTTCAACAACTTAACGATGTGTGGACTTCAACTCCAAGAATTCCCCAGTTCAAACATCTTAAAGTTATTGAGTCTAAGAAACACTGATCTAGAATAATCCACTACACATTGGAACAAAAGAATATTGATTCTGTGAAGCCACTTGTAAACCAAGATAGGCTCCTGTTGAATCCTGGGCACATTGTGTTATTTTCTCGGCATTGTTGCCAAGAAATTGTTGGCCATTACTTTCTTCCAGGATGTTATTTGAATTATCCGACTGGCTATAACTTCTGAGAGGTATTACCAGCTGAGATTATAACTATTAATGAAAGGTTAATATTTCCATATGCTGTATTGAAGAACATTCTTAAATATTCTTTTTAAAAAGAAGACTAAATTTCCTCCCCCAATCCAGGAAAAAAGAGAGGATCATCACCATGAAATAAATTCTTCCGCTCATTTTGTGCCAGCCCTCATCCTAACATGGTATCCAATCCCCAAAAGCATTAAGCACGTCCCTCTTTTCCAGTGTGTGCAATGGATGGACTTCAGAATTGGGAAGAAACAGAATTAGAATAACAGACTTGGAAGGGGCTTTGGAGATCTTCTAGTCCAACCCCCTGCTCAAGTAGGAGACCTGTTAATCTGTTAAAACCTTACACCATTTTGGCAAATGGTTTTCCCATTTCTTCTTGAATACTTCCAGTGATAGAGAAGCAACACATTCTGCAGGCAAGCCATTCTCAGATCTTCAAACTCTTTCAGGAGAATATGGAGGCCATGTTGTGCCGGGTACACATCAGGGACCTTCAGAAGTTGCATACTGTGGTTAAATTCTTTGTATTTGAGGAAGGGTGTACGGTCCCATATTTTTAGAAATCTGTGCTTGAAAGATTTATTGGAATGCTGCACATCTAATGTTCTTTCTTTCTTTCTTTCTTTCTTTCTTTCTTTCTTTCTTTCTTTCTTTCTTTCTTTCTTTCTTTCTTTTTCTTTGCAGTTCCTTGAAATCCTGGAAGGTTGTGTTTGGTGTCAGAGACCTTTCTAGATTGCCGGACACAGTACAGTTACGATCAATAAAACAAATCATCTTCCACCAAGATTACAACCAGTTCACAATGACCAATGACATTGCGCTCATTGAGCTTGACAATCCTGTGAACTTTGATAACTATGTGCAGCCAATCTGTTTGCCACCAGTCTCCGTGGACCCTGAAGCCTTCTCCAGCTGTTACATCAGCAGCTGGAGCTCTGAGGGTGAGGGAGTCAGAGTGGTGGGAGGCACAAGCAAGTGTGGAATCATATATATGGGTCTTCTATTGTATAGATTCCCCATGTTCACTTAGAGACAGGCATGTGTGTTAGTATGGGATTTTTTCTGCTTCTCCCTTAGAGGCTATAAATCCTATAGGCTTTCCCACATCTCCATCTAACTGTGGTAAGGACAAGCCCTCATAATATTGTCCATCTCAGGATGGGGACAACTTGCCATGTTTCACCCTCTATGATGGTGGAGTCCAGTAGAGGAGAAGATGTGTGCAATGCTTGTTGTTACTTTGAGCTGGTGCGTCTCTTTTCCTTTGGGTGCAAGACAGTTTTCTCTGGCCCATTTTTCTTCTTAGTGAGTGGAAGTGCAGCTGTGGTCAGGTCCCAGGGAGCTAGCTTTTCCACCATGCTAAATAAGACACCTTGATTACTGAGTAACACAGAGATGTTAAAACCCTTTAGCTCAGACCAGGTGAACTCATCAATTCCAGATGTATAGTTTAGTAAGGACTAATTCATGAGTAATACTAGGATTCTCTCTCTCTGTGAGGTTCGTGTCAAGCAGGCTCTAGATTTGTGATTTGGGAAAGGAGGCGTGTGAGTGTTTGTTAAGGAAGGATCCAACTGAATTCCATGCTTTGGCCTCAGGTATGTCTGCTGTTGTGTATGAAGCCAGAGCAAAAATTCTGGAGACCACGACATGCAACGGCAGCAGGTGGTACAACGGTGGGATGAATCCCCACACACTCTGTGCCAATTTGGAGGACAGGGACAGGAACTCTTGCCAGGTAAAGAGTTCAATTGTCAACTCATAAAATATTTCTATGTCTTTTGCCAACAGAAAGGGAGAGGGCAGCAGTGGGCAGCTTATATTCCATAAATGTTTTCAAAGATAGTTTCTAGATGGTCGAAGTTTCTGCGATGCAAAATTCAAACTGGAGAGTATGATTGATGACTCTGGGCTATGGATGTGTCCCATTGGACAATATGAATTATGATACACCCAGGGGGTGGGGGGAAACCAAGGTCAAGGGTGACAAGGAATGATGTGCCTCAGAGTCAGCTACACCCAGGCAGCGCCAGCATGTTTACTCCAAATAAATCTTCTTTAAGTTTTGGAAGTTCGACGAGAGATTTATGGTTTAAATGGGCAATATTGTGCCCATCAGCAGCAAGAATAGCAAAAGCTATTTTCATTGGCTCAGTTGGTATCAACCTTGCAAGGTAGAAAAGATAGGTAACCTTTTCATAAAGGTTTACATTTTCATAATCCAGTACAAGTAGTTCCTGACTTACGACAATAAGTGGGACCAGTATTTTTGTTGCTAACAAGGCATTATGTGAATCATCCTTGATTTTATGATCACTTTTTCCAGTGCCATTGTATCTTTGAATGGTTACAACTGAATGGTTGTAAGTGAAGAAATATCTGTATAAGGCACTGAATGCTGTTCACCTCCCATGTATTGAAGTCTTTTCTCCAGGCCATACTGAAATCAAATTTGTCATTTGCCTGGAGAGTTAAAATCAATGATTGTAGAGTCTGCAGTAGGACTAGCTAGATCAAACTTCAGTTGCACATGGTCTCTCTCTCTCTCTTTCTCTCCTGCCCCTGTTCTACGCATCTGAATGGGCTGCAAAATCTGGACATAGAATTCTCCCAGACACTCAGCACAACCTAGTGTTCTGACCCAGGCTTCATAAATCATAATTATTCACAAACTTGTTTTAAAAGCAAAATCTATTTTATGGCAATGCTGGGAATTGTTTTCATTCCCAGCAGGAATTAATCTCAAATAGTTCCCCAAGATAAGTATACACCTTTCAGTTCTGTGGAATGCTGCCAAAACAGCAGTATCCAATTAACTATAAAAGAAACCAACCAAAGTACAAGAAAAAAACAACCAAAGTACACAGAGCTTCAAGGATCACTCAGAACTGATCGAACTAATTTGCTTCCTGCAAAGGTTTCATAATTTAGGATTGACTTTTATCCTTTATGGGAGGGGCAATCACCTCCCTGCCTTACTTCCGAGTTGCCACTTTTGTTTCAGCTGCTCTCTTCTAGCAGCTCTGTGCACATGAGCTCTAGGAACAGGCCCCCCTGGGTCCTCTGCCTTGTTGCTGCCAGACTCCATGTCATGCCCCGTTGAAGGCTGACTCCGAGGGAGAGGAGAAACAGCCGACAGGAAATGGAAGTGTGGCTCCGGAACTTGTGGAGGAGACTGGGGAAGGGCAAAGGCTGGCTAGGCAGTCAGAGGAGGACCCAGGCCTACCCCCTCTTCATCCTAGGGCACACAGGGAGGAACAGAGAAGGGAACAACATGGCTTATGGGAGAGGAAGTGGCCATGATCCTCCTCATTGCCTGCAGCTGGGGAAAATAGTATATAAGAGAGACGGTTAAAACACAGCACTACCAGAAGCAAAGCATGTTTTATTCCTGGCTGAGGTTTATCTTGGTTGGCATTCTTCCAACGACTGTGCCTTGTTATTTTCTTGAAGTTTGTAATTAATTATCCTGGTCTGTCATGGAAATTCCTTCAGTGCAGTTTGTTTTGGTTTTTTATTTCTCCGTTATCTGTTCTTTGAGTTTGGACTGCATTTCTTTCTTTTGGAGACTATTTTGGAAAGAGTTTTATCTCCAACTGTGAATACTTGAACAGCGAGGCCAAGTTGGAGGCATTAAAGGAAATTTATTTACGCTTGGGAATTTATTACGTGTGTGCTGCTTCCTGGGTCCACACACTCTGAGGGCAGCACCCCACTCCCAGATGGTCCTGGCCCCATCTCTGCACCGGACGCAGGACCCTCATCCAAGTCCTCTCCAGACTCCCTGACTGGTCCTCTTTCTTCCCCACTGTCTGATTCCACAACACAACCACAACACCTAGTTAGGTCAGAATGTGTATCACAGCAAGACAGCAGCCATAAGAAAATAGTCAACAGCTCTTTGTCAGAATGGAGATGCATTTCCTGCTTGTATCTCCAGCAGTATGACATCTTATTTCCATCTTTGCTCCATTTCAAAGATTATTCCACTCTATGCTTCGTGGCCTTGAAGCTGGATTGCTGAATCTTATTCCGCTTTTTTTACAGGGAAACTTTGAGGGACTATTGACATGCAAGACATCACCCAAGTCACCGTACTACGTAGTTGGTATCTCCAACTTTCAGATGGACTGTTCCAAGACAAAGCATCCTATAATTTATACCTCCATTCAGCAGTTTGTGGAATGGATCTCCACAAAGATGATGGGAACAGAAAGTACACCAAAAGAGAAACACCTACAAAACAGTAACAATGAAGACATCAGTTCAGCCTCAATCACCGTTCCCATCATTCTAGAAGTTCCATATGTCCCGGATGAAATAACTCCGTTGCCTCTAGTGCCCCCCTTCATTCCTAAGGAGCCTTCATTTGTTGTAGTTGATAAGTCACTTCCCTTGAGATCAAAATCAGCAGATAGACTGGAATATCACTTTCCAGGGACAATTATTTTGCCCCCCCAATATATTCCTCCACAAACAAAGGTCACTCTGGAGCCCGAATACATCCCGCTAGAGACTCCTGCTCCTCTACAGCCACCATACTTACCCCCAGAGCCATCTCTCCACATAAAACCTCCATATATTCTTCCTGAAACCACTGCTTCTCTAGAACCACCATATACTCTGCAAGAGACTACAAAATCTTTGGAATCTCCATACATCCCTATGGAAACTACTACCTCTCTGGAACCACCATATACACTGCACGAGACCACCAGATCTCTAGAGCCTCCATACATCCCTCTGGAAACGACTGCCTCTCTGGAACCACCAAATACTTTCAGGGAGACCACCAGTTCTCTAGAGCCTCCATACATCCCCATGGAGAGCTCTGTTCTTCTAGAAAGCCCATACATGCCCACAGAGGTTTCAGATACTCTAGAACCATCATACGTGCAGTTGGAGATCCCTCCATCTCTTGAGACATCATATATTTCTTCAGGGATCTCTGCTACTCTAGAACCTCCATACAAATCTCCCCAAACTCCTATGCCTCTAGAACCTTCATCCTCATCTCCAGAAACTCTTGTTGCTCCTCTAAAAACTTTGTACATATCCACAGAAACTTCTATACCTCTAAAAACCTTTGTATATACCCCAAAATCTTCTTTTCCTCTAGACCCAATAAATACACCTCCAGGAAACAACCCCATGTTATAGATGTTATAAAAGTTAGTTATATGTTGGGATACATAGATTATTGTTATTTATTTTTTACTTATTTATTAAAGTGTTCTATACTCATCCAAAGCGTACGGGCATCCTTTCTGAGATAGCTGCCTTCCTGGAACACCTTTCTTCCTACAGGTAACCAGCCCGCTATTAGGAAGGTCCCACTTGAATGGCCTGGAATTGCTATATGCCTTTCCCCAGACTGATCTCCACTTAAATATTTTTGAGAATCATATGCTTTCTGATCATCCTCATAAACTCTTTAAAACAAGAATGTTGACACAGGTGACATATCTCGCCTCTGCTAATCCAGATATCCAGTTGTTCTGCAATGGACAATTCTCCCAAAAGTGATGAAAAAAGATGTCATTTCTCCCCCCCCCCTTCTAACTCCAAGCTTTGATTATCAGCCAAATGACCCATCCCTTCAAATAAGCGCAAGGGCAAGGACCTTGGGCAGGAGATTGGACTAAAAGAGGGTCCCTTCCAACTGTGTTATTCTTTTATTCAGGAACACAAGTTGGCGTAAGTGGTAATGGATGGGCTGTCTACGACTATTACTACTGTATATGGACACCCAACATCAAAAACATCATCAAAACAGCACTAACTTTTTTGTGCTAACTCAGAAAGCTCAGACTGCCCAAGGAGCTGCTGATCCAGTTCGACAGAGGAATGACGGAGTCTGCTGTCATCTGCACCTCTATAGCTGTCTGGTTTGGTTCTGCAACCCAACAGGACAGACACGGACTTCAGAGAGTAATTAGAACTGCAGAAAAAACAATTGCTACCAACCTGCCTTCCATGGAGGACCTGTATCCTGCACGAGCCAAAAAGAGGGCTGTGAAAATATTTACACACCCCTCACATCCTGGACATAAAGTGTTTCAATTCCCACCCTCAAAACGACGTTATAGAGCCCTGCACACCAGGACAACTAGACACAAGGACAGTTTTCCCCCAAATGCCATCCCTCTGCTAAACAAATAATTCCCTCAACACTGTCCAACTATTTGCAAAGTCTGCACAATATGTTACTATTAATCTTCTCATCACTCCTTATCACCCATCCTCTCCCACTTGTGACTGTAGGACTGTAACTTTGTTGCTTGTATCCTTACGATTTATACTGACTGTTTCCTAGTAGGGTTTGATTGTTGATTGTACCCTATGACTGTCATTAAGTGTTGTACATTTTGATTCTTGATTCTTGACGAATGTATCTTTTCTTTTATGTCCACTGAGAGCATTTGCACCATGACAAATTCCTTGTGTGTCCAATCATACTTGGCCAATAAAGTATTCTATTCTGTTCTATCCCTGAAAGCTTTCAAGAAGAGACTGGACTGCCCTCTGTCAGGAATGGTGTAGGGTCTCCTGCTTGGGTGGGAGGTTGGAATAGATGACCTACAAGGTCCCTTCCAACTCTGCTAATCTGTAATCTTTTATTTCCACATCTTCATCACCTTCCCCAACCTGCTTCCTTCCAGAGGTTTGAGACTTCAGCTTCCATCATTTGCATCCAAAGGACCACTGGCTGCCTGGGCATCTTTGAAAAAAATTCAGCCACGTTGGATTGTGAGCTGATTGTGTTTTCAAAGCACAGCATGTAACCCAAGGTATAAAAGCAAAATAATAATAATAATAAAATAAAGACAAAGTTGAACAATTGCACTCTCTGTCATTTTTGCAGATGGATCACCACAATTTCAGAATTTTGCCTTCATCAGGAAGTGATTTTAAAAAGCTCCATCACTCCTTGCAGAGAGCAACGCGAATGTTGCTGCTTGTCCTGCGGCTCAGCGAGTTTATGCTCCCTGATCTATTTCTATTATGCAGTGGTTTTTTAATTATTCATTTTAAGTGCTGAATGGCTGACAGACAAGCTTGTCTTCTTAACCTCACCCCCCCCAAAAAAGGACAAGACAAATCACATGTGAGGAGAGGAGCCGCCGTGAAACCAATTCATTGGAAGAGGGGCATAAACCATTTCCTTCCAAGAAAGGAGAAACCCTCACTTAATAGAAAATCATGTGGCAGGTAGTTCCACTGGATATGCATGCAGGAAACGAAAAGTTCCAACAAACAAAAAACAGTTTGCCTTCAGAAGTTGTAGGAGCTCCATCCCTGGAGGCTTTCAAGAAGAGACTGGACTGCCATCTCTCAGAAATAGGGTAGGGTTTCCTGCTTGGGTAGGGGGGGTTGGACTAGAGGACCTACAAGGTCCCTTCCAACTCTGCTAATTTATCCATCCAATGTGTACAAGTGTATGCAGTCAGTGAAGAGCACATGAAATGCATGCAAACAAACCAGTTTTGGTCTAGTGGAGAAGGCAGCCGATTAGAAATTGGCAGCTTGTGAGTTCTAGTCCCACCTTAAGCCTGAAAACTGGCTGGGTGACTTCAGGCCAGTCATTCTCTCTCAGCCCAATACCTGTTAGCCCTTCCGGGTAGTCTAGACAAGAAGCACAACTATAAGGACTTAATTTTGCCTTTATTATACATTAAAAAGATATTGCAAGTCGGAAAGTATTTCTCCTTTCTTCTCTTTTTACCTTCGGAAAAACCTTTGGGCACCTTCTGAAATGCTTCCCACACCCTCCCTCCTTCAGAGTTACCTTTTGCATCAGGTATTGTCTGTTGAAGGGGTCTCCAACCTTGGCCACTTTAAGACTTGCAAAGACGAAGCAAAGCTGGCTGAGGGATTCTGGGAATTGAAGTCCAAAAGTCTTAAAGTTGCCAAGGTTGGGGACCCCTGGAATAGATGGATGGATGGATGAATAGATGGATGGATGGATGAATAGATGGATGGATGGGTGGGTGGGTGTATGGATGAATAGATGGATGAATAGATAGATGGATGAATAGATAGATGGATGGATGGATGAATAGATGGATGAATAGATAGATGGATGGATGGATGGATGGATGGATGGATCTAAGCACAAAACAACCACATAGTTTTGGGGATACAGCAACCGGGCTAATTCTGTCTGATGTAAGAAGTAGTCATGATTATCTAAGTTGTGGGTCTGTGATCAGAGCAGGATCCACTTCTGGAGGTGCATCCCTGGAGGAGGAACATCACAGGGCTGCCATATATAGACAGCCAAAGTCCATAGGGAAACCAGGTTCACTTAACAACCGGGTTACTAACTTAACAATGGCGGTGATTCACTTACCGACTGGGGCAAGAAAGGGGGCATAAAATGGGGCAAAAAATTCACTTTACAAATGTCTCGCTTACCAACGGAAAATTTGGGCTCAATTGTAGCCATAAGTTGAGAACAACCTGCAATTCATTATAGTATATAATTTGTTGAGAATCCTTGCTTCCTTTTGTAATCCTTGCCCAGGCCTCCCCCCTTCCCTTGAGTAACTTACTCCTTCGTGTCACTTCTCTCTTTTCTCTTCCTCCTAGATTTTCTCCTCCGTTTGGGAAAAGAACGGGAAGGAGGGAGGGAGGGGAACTTCGATCCCTAAACATTCCTGTGCTATATTTGATTATTCATATTTTAACAGCAGCTAGAATTGTATTTGCTCAAAACTGGAAGAGTGAAAAAACCCCGAGAGAAGAAGAGGTGATAAAAATAATAATGGAATGTGCAAAAATGAGTAGACTGACATGGGTAATTAGAGAACAAGAAGAAAAAGAATATTATAAAAGATGGGATTTATTTTATCAATGGTTAGATAGAGAAATAAAATACATTATAATATAGATATAACAGCAAAGATGATATATTGCAATGATATGTTACATTTGATTACTGTGAAATGAATGATATTATTGTAAAAGTTGAGATTTGCTCAAAAAGGACGATATGAATTTACAATCAAAATCTAACAACGACCTGATAGTAATATAATATGATATGGATAGCTGGTCTATACAATACGAATTTAAATTTAAATTTAGGGAAAGATTGTTAATATTCTGCACAAAAGATATGTACCAACCAACACACTGTATAATGGAAATATGATTTTACGTTTGTGTTTGTGTATGTTTGTCGTTAAAATAAAAATTTCTTTAAAAAGAAAAACATTCCTGTTCAGAAAAGACATTGATCCCTGTTTCTCTCTGTGTAAAATATTAAAGAGGTTTAAAGGCATAAAAAGCTGCAAAGCTGCCTTCTTGCCACCCCGGGTGCATTAGCCATTGGTTTAATGGATGCCACTGGGTGATCTGGTGTTGCTTTGGCTGCTTTGCTGGCCTGCTTTGCTAGAAGCGTCTCCCCAAAGGTTTCGTTTGGGCCAGGGTCCAAAAACAAAGGCTTCTGTCTTGGTAATCGACATCTCTTCCGGCAAAATGTTAGAAGGAGAACAAGGAATGTGGATGGTCGCAGGGTGACCCAAGAGGCCTGCGCTGGAGGTGGGCGAAGACAACGCAGTTGTGTCTTTCCTCCAGAACAGACCTCCAGCCCTTGCTTATCAACAGGGGTGGGATTCACAGTTCTTAACAGCCAGTTCTGTGGGCGTGGCCTAATTTGTGGGTGTGGCTTGGGGGGGTCATGTGACTGGGTGGGAGTGGTTTGCTGGCTGGGCATGGCTTGTATGTAAATATTGTAAATATTTGTGTAAATATTGAATTTTTTATGAAAAAAAAAGAGCAACTTTTACCCAAAAATCAAGCAAAGCAGACAGGCAGATTGAGTTGCTCGCAGAATCACAGACTCACTCAGAGATCTACCTTTCTGCAATCGGCTACCTAAGTCTGCACTGAAAAAAATAGAAGCTTCAGTCCTAAGGAAGGTTCAGCTCTGCTTTTAGATTAGCTAGAAAGCAAGAAATCNAATCGGCTACCTAAGTCTGCACTGAAAAAAATAGAAGCTTCAGTCCTAAGGAAGGTTCAGCTCTGCTTTTAGATTAGCTAGAAAGCAAGAAATCCAAGAATTTCCTGCCTTCTAGCTAATATAAGCCTCCTGGCACAGCAGAACAGCTGATGATCGGGGGGGGGGAAGGAAAAATAGCAACTTAGCAGGCAAGTTTGATGGCGCGCATGCCAGGTAAGGTGTGAGTGGGCAGGGAGGGGAGGGCCCAGCCAGTGGCGTGATTTGCTGGTTCTCCAAACTGGGCAGAATCATCACAACCGGTTCTATAGAACTGGACCGACCAGGGAGAATCCCACCCCTGCTTATCGACAGAGACTGAGTGGAGCAAGTGGCCAGTTTTAAGCTTCTGGCTGTTACCCTAAAAGAGGACCTGAGCTGGTGGGGGCTCACATTGCAGCCCTGGTCAAAACCTTCTCCCGCTGCACCACAGAGAGGATCTTAACTTAGTGCACCTCTGCATGGTTTGCCAATTGCACAGGGGCAGATAGGACAGCCCTCCAGAGGGTTAATATCATTGCCCAGAAGATCATGGGTTGTCCTCTCCCCTCTTTGGAAGAGCTTTATAGCTGCTGTCTTAAGAAAATTCAAAACATTGTCATCCTGGGCAGCCTTTTTTTGAACTATTACTATCTGGCAGATGGTACAGCATAATAAAAACAAGGACAAATAGGCTGAAAAACAGCATCTATCCCAGAGCAGTAACTCTACTGAATTCCCCTGTATGGTGCAATATGAATGCAATATCAGGGTTTTTCAATTCAACTGCATAGAAAGTGAAGGATGTGTATTTGTGTTTTATTTTCAGAGTCATAATGTACACTGAAAATGGTATTTAATTTCATTGTACGAGGTACAATGACAATAAAGGAAACTAAATTAACTAAACTGAGGTCTGCCTTTGGATTAACTAGTCAAAAGAGTGACTTACAGCAGGATCTGGTCATACTTTCAAATCCACTCCATTTTGCAGTTTCCACCAAGTGCCATCTAAACCAGTGGTGAGGTTCCACATTTTTATCAAGGAGAGCGCCAAACCTGATGGATAAGATGTGGTGGGAAACACCTACAGATTCGAATAACTTTATCGTGGTCATTGACAAGCAGAAGAAAACTTAGCCAGGTTGGGGAACATTCCCATGTTTCTTCTGCTGAGTCACCAGACTCCATGCCTTGAGGCCAAGATCCCCAATGTAAGGTTAACTATGAGTTTTATTTATTTATTATCTGGTTTATCATCTCACGAAAGTTTTTTATATCTTTTTTTTAGTGTCTGCATTTACAGAGGTCATGGAATCATTGATACACAAATCCACATAGTCTACGCACACAGGGTATCTGAACGGGATATTGCATCTCTCCTGGTCCAAAGCCACAGAGCCAGCAATTATCTCAGGATGACAGCCACTCAATAAAACAGATCAACCTCAAAATATAAAGCAGCAAAGCCACTCTCTCTCTCTCTCTCACACACACACACACACACAAACCCAATCTAACAAGTTACCCAGGCATGTTGGCTAGTGTGTGTCTCTGAGTTTTTTAGGTGTGCAAGCAAGGGTCTTCCTGAGAAGCTTGGCCCTCTGACCAATTGGCCATCAACAGACACATAAGCATCAAGAACAGCTACATACTGTGCAAAAGGAACAATCAACAAGCCCAAAGGGGAAACAAAAAAGAACAAAACACCTCTTTACCAGCAATCAACATCCCCCATGAGCACAGAATGGCAGCAAGATTGACATCAGACCAACAATCAAGAAGTTCAACAATACCACAATCAAGGAACAAGGTAATAGTAAGTCACCCAACCGAAGAACCTCGCTCATCAACTTTACAGGGCAAACCATTAGAATATAAATGGAGACCGAACCCCACTCCCTCACGAACACTGAGGCAAGAAAAACACCAACATCAGAGAGCACCTCATAGTCCTCCTCCTCTTTCTCCTCCTCCTCCTCCTCTTCCTCCTCCTCCTCCTTGCAAAATCCACTCCCTTTTAGCATTGATGATGTTACCTAGTTTGTTAATGAAAGGTCTACAAAAAAACCCACCAAGCTCAGAAAGTACCAAGGATCGCACAATCCATCCATCCCCCTCCCTTTCCTCCTCCTCTTCCCCTTCCCCCTTCTCTTCTTCACAAAATCCACTCCCTTCTAGCACTGATGATGTTACCTAGTTTGTTAATGAAACGTCTGCAAGAAACCCACCAAGCTCACAGTCCACCAAGGACATTCTGAATGGCTCACCAGATATCAAAGCTGCCAGTCAAATGCAACCATCAGAGATCAATAGTTGAATGAACAGGTAATCTGTCCTTGATCCTGTTCTAAAGCCCACTTACACCTGTGGCTGCTCTGGTGGAATTCCAGAATTATTCATTTTGGACAAGGGAAGCAGCTGCTCCCACTGATAAGGAAGCAAATAAATAGTAGGTGGGAAGTTAGCCAGCACCGTCGCACCTTAAACAGCCCAACAATGCTGTAGTTTGATGATTTCGGGGGTCTGAACTGTACAAGATCCCCACAGAAGACATTCCAAGTCAACATCATAGCCTTTTGGTCTCCTGAATGGTGCCACAGATTTACAGATTACATATTATCAGAGTTGGAAGGGACTTTGTAGGTCATCTAGTCCAACTCCTCCCCCTGCCCAAGCTGGAGACCCTACTACACCATTTCTGACAAATGTCAGTCCAGTCTCTTCTTGAAGGTCTCCAGGGATGAAGCTCCAACAACTTCTGAAGGCAACTTCTGCTCCACTGGTTGATGGTTCTCATGGTCAGAAAATTTATCCATATTTTTGAATTGAATCCCTTCTTGATCAGTTTCCATCCATTATTCCTTCTCTGGCCCTTGGAAAATAGCTTGACTCCCTTCTTCCTCCTCTCTGGGGCAGCCCCCCAAATATTGGAAGATGCTCTCCTGTCTTNTCCCTTCTTCCTCCTCTCTGGGGCAGCCCCCCAAATATTGGAAGATGCTCTCCTGTCTTCCCTGGTCCTTCTCTTCCCTGGACTAACCAGGCCCAGTTCCTGCAAACGTCCATCCTATGTTTTCGTCTCCAGTCCCCCCTCATCATCCTGGCTGCTCTTCTCTGCACTTTTTCTAGAGTCTCAACATCTTTTTAATAGTCTGGTGACCAAAGCTGGATGCAGGACTCTGGCTGTGGTCTTACTAAGGCTTTATAGAGTGGTATTACTACCTCCCTTGATCTCAATTGCATCCCTCCGTAAATGCAACTTAGGACTGCATTGGCTTTTTTGGGCTGCTGCTGCACACGGCTGGCTCAGCTTTCTTTGCACAAGAGCTCTATTTTATCTTTCAAAAGACATTCTTGGTTTTTGCTTTTTTGAAAAGACATATATCCCTATCTCAACAACACAGGTAGTCCTCGACTTACAATTGAGCCCAGAATTTCCACTACTAAGCAAGACGGTTGCTAATTGAGTTTTGCCCGATTTTACGACCTTACTTGCCGCAGTTGTTAAGTGAATCACCACTGTTGTTAAGTTAGTAACCCGGTCATTAAGTGAACCTGGCTTCCCCATTGACTTTGCTCATCAGAAGGTCACAAAAGGGGATCACGTGATCCGAGGACATTATAACCATGATAAATATGAGTCGGAATGGGTGCCAAGTGTCTGAATTTTGATCACATGATCATGGTGGTGCAAAGTCGGCTGGCTTTCAAGGCTCCAACAATCCACCCCCATTCAAATCGTGAGTCTTTAGCTGCATCCCTCAGAGTAAAAAGAAATGATTTATTAGGAGTGAACACGTCGGCATTTCCTGGGTGCAGCTGACTCTGGGAGATATCATTCATTTCACCTTTGATCCTGGTCTTCCCCCCACCCCCTGGATGTATATTCTCCAATGGGACACATCCATAGCCAAGATTCATCCATCATGTTCTCTCGTAATAATCTTGTGCTCCAGAAGCTTTGGCTGCCTAGCAATTATCAGAAGCATTTGAGGAATGCACAACTTTCCCCACTCCCTTTCTGCTGGCAACTCAAAAGACTAGAGAAGTGTGATGACCCAGAGTGTAACACAAACATAAAAAAATCCAAAATGTAAATAAATGTCCTTTAATGCCTCCAACTTGGCCCCACTGTGCAATAATACTCAGTTGGAGATAAAACGTACTCAAAAATAGTCTTCAAAAGAAAGCAATACAGTCCGAACTTAATGAGCAGATAGAGGTGAAATAAAAAACTAAAAAAAACTACAATGAAGGAAATTCCACAACGGACCAGGATAAGTAATTACCAACTGCAAGGACATAACAAGGCACTGTCTGTTGTAAGGATGCCAACCAAGATAACTTCAGCCCAAAATAAAACATGCTTTGCTTCTAGCAACGCTGTGTTTTAACCGTCTCTCTTATATACTATTCTCCTCAGCTGCAACCAATGAGGGGGATCATGGCCGCTTCCTCTCTCGTAAGCCAAGTTGTTTCCTTTTCCCTTCCTCCCTGCATGCTCTAGGATGAAGAGGGTTCTTGCCTGGTTCTTGCTCTGACTGCCCAGCTGGCCTCTGCCCTTCCCCAGCCTCCTCCACAACCCCCGGAGCCACATCTCCACTCCCTGTCAGCTGTTCCTCCTCTCCCTCAGAGTCAGACTCCAACAGGGGCATGCAGGACAAGAAGTTTTTTTTTTTTTTAGTTGACACAATGGTTGTGAGTGAGGAAAAACAGTTGCAATTCCCTTTTTTTTTCCCAGGGCCACCACAAATACGTGCCACTTGCTAAGCCTTCAAATTTTGACCAGGGAGATGTTGCAATGGTCAAAACTGTCGTAAGTCTTTTTTTTTTTTCTTTGAATGCCATTGCAACTTTGATCACTAAGCGAATCGTTTTAAGTTGAGGACTTCTTGTAGTTTTATTGCTCGTCAACAGCTACAAGAATCTCACCAGACTGACTGCATTCCTCTGGTGGAAGCCCAGCCTGAGATGTTCCCTGCAGTGCAACGGTTCGAAACTGCTGCCCCTCTTGGCTCTCCCTCCAGTCTAGCTGGAGATTCCACCCAAACAGTGGGAAGAAAGAGGGGACAGTTCCAGCTCTAAGCCTCCTGCCCACCCCCATCTGAAAGAAGATCCAGCAATAAGGGTGAAAAGATTGACAATTACCGTTTAAGTGCCTGGCACATTCTGGAAGCTCAACAATGCTACAGCTTGAGCAATGATATACTGTGTCATCATTCTGCCAATGGCCAAGAAATACACGTAATTTGCAGCAGTCATAAAGAATAGCAAATGGACATCTGATAGTATAACAACTTAGGTTGTTCCAAAGGCAAATGTTTTCCACACACACACCCCTTTCATGCTGCATTTGCAGTGAAAATGGAGTTGGAAGTGGAATCCATTGGAGTTGGAGGAAGCAGTTTATTTATTTATTTATTTCCTTTATATATAAATAAATTTATATAAATAAATCTCATTCCTGGTCAGATTAGCAGAATAACGGAGTTGGAAGGGACTTTGTAGGTCATCTAGTCCAACCCCCTGCCCAAGCAGGAGACCCCATACCATTTCTGACAGATGGCAGTCCAATCTCTTCTTGAAAGTCTCAAGTGATGATGCTCCCACAACTTCTGAAGGCAACTTCTGTTCCATGGGTTGATTGTCCTCCCTGTCAGAAAGTTTCTCCTTATTTTCAGGTTGAATTTCTCCTTGATCAGTTTCCATCCATTATTCCTTGTCTGGCCTTCAGGTGCCTTGGAAAATAGCTTGACCCCTTCCTCCTCCCTGGGGCAGCCCCTCAAGTATTGGAGGACTGCTCTCCTGTCTCCCCTGGTCGTTCTCTTCACTAGACTAGGTTTTGAGGAAAGGGGAACCAAGTTATTGACATTATAAAGTTGGCTTAGAGCAGGGGTCTCCAACCTTGGCAACTTTAAGACTGGTGGACTTCAAGTCCCAGAGTTCCTCAGCCAGCAAAGCTACAGCAAAGCTGGCTGAGGAACTTTGGGACTTGAAGTCCACCAGTCTTAAAGTTGCCAAGGTTGGAGACCCCTGGCTTGGAGTACAGAATAACAGAGTTGGAAGGGACCTTGTAGGTCATCTAGTCCAACCCCCTGCCCAAGCAGGAGACCCTACACCATTTCTGACAGAGGGCAGTCCAGTCTCTTCTTGAAAGCCTCCAGGGATGGAGCTCCCACAACTTCTGAAGGCAACTTCTGGTTGATAGTTCTCATTCTCAGAAAAATTCCTCCTTATTTCCAGGTTGAATCTCTCCTTGATCCCACTGTCCTGTGGTCCCCCCAGTTCTTGATGTTTATGCTGAAGTCACGAATTGACGTTCAAAGTCCAAAGGAACACAAAAAATGTTTGACTTAAACCACAGAAGCTGTAGACACATTATCTGTCTCCAGCGTGTCTGTTTGCTCACCTCCCACCACCCAGTAAGAGGGATGGGAAGGAAAATAGGTGAGCTGAGGCTGGTTAGCGAAAGGGACAGGTTTTTCTTTTTAACAGATTCACAGATTGGAAGAGACCCTGTCGGTCATCTAGTCCAACCCCCCGGCCAAGAGGGAGACCCTTCACCATTTCTGACAGATGGCAATCCAGTCTCTTCTTGAAAGCCTCCAGGGATGCATGAAAGTGTTTTTCCCCACTCAAAGGAGAAGACCCAGGCTAGAGTCCCCTGACTATTGTGCACCAAACCCAAGCTCTATTCATCATGCAGCCAAAATTCACATTTTTTCTCTCCTGCCCCACGGTTCAGCCTTGAAACCTCTATTTTGGGAACAAGAAGGACCCATCCTTCGTCATGGTAACAGCCTGCAGGACATCCTGGACTTACAACAATTCATTTAGTGATGGTTCAGAGTTACAGTGGCACTGAAAAATAGGACTTATGACCATTTTTCACAGTTACAACCTTTGCAGCAATCAGGTGATCAAAATTCAGATGCTGGTTAACTGGTTCATATTTCTGACTGTTGCTCTGTCTCATGGGATCCTCTTTTGTGACCTTCAAAGCTCACTGTGATGACCCAAAGGGGTGTGACACAAAAATAACAAAGTCACAAAAGTAGAATAAATTCCCTTTAATGGCCCCAACTTGTGTCCCAGTGTCCAATTATCCTTGGCTGGATATCAGACTCTTCCAAAAACAGTCTATGAAAGGGGTAAATGCAGTCCGAACCCAAAGTAAAGATAATTAGAAAGAAAAAAGAAAAAACAACACAAACCACACTGAAGTAATTAACATGACAGGCCAGGATGATAAATTGCAGACTTTCAAAGGATAATGAAGCACCCACAGTTGGAAGGACGCCAAAACCCAGATAAGCCTCGACAAAGGTAATGCGCGCTTTGCTTCTAGCAAGGTGCTGTGTGCAAACACCCCACTTATATCCTGTTCTCCCAGCTGCAACTAATGAAGGGAATCGAGGCCTTTTTCCCCCCCATAACCCATGTTGCTCCCTTCTCCGTTCCTCCCTGCTTGCCCTCGGATGCAGAGGGGGAGGGCCTGGATCTCCCTCTGAATGCCCAGCCGGACTGTGCCCTTCCCCCGTTTCCTCCACAGCCACCACCACCCCCCGTCAGCTGCTCAATCTCCCCCTCCCCAAGGGCATGACACTCATTTAACAAATAACAAATCTCTCACTTAGCCACAGAAATGTCGGGCTCAGTTGTGGTCCTAAGCCGAGGACTTACCTGTATTCTGATTTTAGGATGACAATCAAAACATCCCTATCTTTACACACAGAGTTTCATCTCGGCCCAGAGTCATCCGTGCCAAATTTCCTTGCCCTTCAGAAACAAACTGCTCAGAGAGGAAGCCAGGAGGAGATAATTTACTGGCCACCATGTGGGACATTAAAAAAAGAAAAATAGAGACAACGATTGGTACAGTCCAGATAATTAGCTGAACCTACTCCAAAAGTTTATTCTGCTTTTCACCATGACTTGCCCTTCTCCTTTTTTTCTCTTTTCTTTTGGCAACCTCTTCCCTCCCTTTCCCTGGAGTTCAACTGAAGGATGTCTTGATTTGTGCTTTATACCCCAAGCTTGGCTGGTAATCAGAGCTGCAATTCAGACCATTCTGGAGGGCCAGGAGTTCTCAGGTGGGGACAATGAAAGGAAAGACAGCTGCGCGTGATCGACGCCACATACTTTCCCCCACAGAAATAAAAGCATGTTGGCATGCAAGGATGCAAAGATGCATGGCCAGGAGATTAATCATGATAGTTTGCTGCCATACCACAACTGTCTCTGGGTGTTGTGGTTAGCTGGCAGCAGGTGTGGATGACTGAGGAGAGCGAGGACTCGGATGAGGGCCCAGGACCATCAGGGAGTGGATTGCTGCCTTCAGAGATTGTGGGGGGTGGCAGCAGCGATGAGGAGGTTCCCAAGGAACCTGTGCCAAGTGCGCGTGCGCACAGGGCTGCTCGCAGGAAAGAGCAGCTGCAACAGCACGGGCGGCTCAGGAGTAAGGCTGCAAGGTAATGCCCCCTCTTTCAAGTAGATAAAAGCCAGCTGTGAATCGGACGTTCTTTGCAGGAAGCAAAGACATTTTGAAACTCAGCCTTGTGGACATTGCAGCATCCTGAGTTTGTATTTGAAGATTGTTGCATTGCAAATGATGTCTTGTCTGTTATCTTTTGGCAAGTCTCGCACAGTTTGGCAAGAATTGTGCTTATCACAGCTAATTATTTTGCAAAAGCATTACAAGGTTTCTGTTCCCTCTGGATTGTGTTTGATTTGTTGGAAAAGGGTGTGGGTCAGAACACTGGGTGAGTCAAAAATTAAAAAAATAAAAGAAACAGCCATCGTGGTGCAAATATAACCATAGGAGTAATGATGGCAGAATTTTTTGGGGGGGAGTGAAAAGAGGGATGTCTAGAATCCGTACATAGCCGCAAGCTGACTAAGTGTTGGGTTCGCCAGCAGCAGGTGCAGACGGCTGAGGCTTTGGAGAGCGGGGACTCAGATGAGGGGCCTGCATGTGATGCAGGGATGGGGCCAGGACCATCAGGGAGTGGAGGGCTGCCTTTGGGGATGGTGGAGGCTGGCAGAAGCGAGGAAGAGGTCCCCGAGGAGCCTGTGCCCAGTGCATGTGCCCGCAGGGCTGCTCGAAGGACAGAGAAGCTGCAGCAGCACGGGCGACTCGGGAGTAAGGCTGTAAGGTAATGGCCCCTCCCTTAAGGGATAAAAGCCAGCCTGAGAGACCAGGATTCTTTGCAGGAAGCAAGGAAGTTCTTGCACTTCAAGCCTTGTGGAAGTTCAGACTATCTTGGTTTGTGTTTGGAGACTCTTTGTGTTTGAAATACTTCTTAGTAACTTTATCTAGTGTTCTTGGCAGCCTTGCACCACCTTGGCAAGGCTCATTCTTATCTAGGACAATTAGTTTTTAATAGCTTTTTACTGTGAATGAATGGAATTCACAGAAAAGCATTGAAGAAGTTTTGCTTTTATCTCTGTTTGGTGTTTGCTTACATGGAACAAGGTTTGGGTCAGAACACTAAGTCCAACCTCCCTTGAATTCCAAAGACCTTTATCGACTCTCACCAGGCTCTGACCATTGGTTGAGAACGTTCCTGTACGCAGGCTTTTAGCAATAAATCAGCTGAATGGACCTTCATGTGTGAATTTGATCTTTCACACCTGATGGTAAGCCCTGCGTCATTTTAATGTATGTGGCCCTATTGATGTCTGGTATGTTTATAACTTAATTTTTTTAAAATTGGGGTGGTCCTCAGGTTACCAGTCTTTAAAGCAACACCCCCCAACCCTTCTTGCTTTGCAGATGGGGAGGGGGCAGCAGGGATGGGGGTGGAGGGGATGTAATGACCAAGGGCATGGCATGGGCAGCTGGCAGTTCAAACCACCCCTTTATTGCTCTAAATTTCTCCAAATGCTCCCACGTTTCTGGCAAGTCCCAGAGCAAAGTGATGACAAACATACACACACACACACACATACACACACACTTCAAGCAGGCTCTGGCTACAAATAGTCCAGCCCAACACTGTGAGCACCACGGCTGCAAAGCAAGAAATCCAGAAAGAATGCAAGGAATCCAGGAAAGTCCAAACTTTGGCACTCAACACTCCAAGAGTTCAGCATTTGTTCCCAACAAATGCCCCTCCCCACAGCGTCTCCTTAAGTCTCAGTCCCCAGGTGTGCCTCGTGAAGAGGGGCGGGGCGATCTCCTCCCGAGTAGTTGGCTCAGTCTGCGCTGTTCTCGCCTTCTCTCCACTCTCCGTGCTCTCGGATCAGGAGGGGGTGGTCCTTGTGCATCGCCTGAGCTCTGTCTCTCGTATTCCCTGCTTAGCGTCTCTTGGTCGTCCTGCCCCCCTTCCTCCCTGCCTCCAAGCCATCCCAATCCTGAAAGGCTCTGGCCTGACTCGGCCTGCTCCTCTTGCGAATGGAAGAACTGCAAGGATACATTTAATACCTCTGAGAAGAAAGGTCGTAAGATGGGGCAAAAGTCACTTAACAAATGTCTCACTTAACAACAGAAATGTGGGGCTCAATTTGGGTCATAGGTCAAGGACTAGTTGTCACCCTCGAGGTACGATTGTTCATTGAAGAACTGTTCGACAGTAGGACACAACTGACAAAAGTGACTTACAACCAATTCTCATCCTTATGACCGTCATAGTATTTCCCCCTCCCCTCCCCCCACAGTCATGTGATTAACATTGCCAACTGGTGTCAACTCATAAAATATTTCTATGGTCTTTTGAGAGCTGCCAACAGAAAGGGAGGGAGGGGAGCAGTGGGCAGCTTGCAATCCATAAATGATTTCAAAGATAGTGTCATGGCCCTGTTGGAATCTGATTTGGAGGAGGAAGCCGGGAGGCTGACAGGGAGTGGGAGTGTGGGGGAAACTGGGGAAGGGCAAAGTCCGGATAGGCAGAGCAGGGGAGAGGGAGTTCAGAGGAAGACCCACCCCCTCCTCATCCTAGGGCACATAGGGAGGAATGGAGAAGGGAGCAACGTGGGTTGCGTGGCTTATGGGGGAGGAAAGGGACCTGATTCCCTTCATTAGCTGCATCTGGGAACACAATGTTTCAAAAGGGAAGCTGCCCACAGCAAAGTTGTTGGAAGCAAAACGTGAATTATCTGGTATTGTTGAAGCTTATCTGTGTTCCTGGCATCTTCCCAACTGCGTGTGTTTTGCTGGGCTTTCAAGTCTGCAGTTCCTCCTCCTGCCCTGTCAAGTTAATTGCTGCAGTGTGTGGTTTGTGTGGATTTTTATTTACAGTTTGTATGTACTTTGTTTTCGGAATGAATTTCCTGCACTTAGAAGACTCTTCTTGGGAGAGTTTTTTTTCTCCAGCCGAAGGTAAACTGGACATTGGGGGCAAACTTGGAGGTATTAAAGGGATTCTTCTTGCTTATTTGACTGTGTTGCCTTTGTGCCACGCCCCTATCACAGATAGTAACTAGGTGACTGAAATTTCTGCTGTGCAAAATTCTAACTGGAGAGCATGATTGATGACTCTGGGCTATGGACGTGTCCCATTGGAGAATATGAATTAAGATACTCCCAGGGGGGTGGAGGGAAAACCAGGGTCAAGGGTGAAAATGAATTAAGTGCTTCAATGTCAGCTACACCCAGGCAGTGCTGGTATGTTTACTTGCAATAAATCTTCTTTAAGTTTTGGAAGTTTGGCTAGAGACTCATGATTTAATTGGGGTAACCGCCAGAATCCTGACAACCGGCTTGTATTTACGCCAGCCAATGGGGAGGAAGCTGGAGTCTGATGATTCACTGAATAGCTGCAGTGATTTGCTTAACAACAGCGACAGAAATATGGTAGACTTGAGCCCAGCTCCCTTAACAATCACCTGGGTTAGCCACAGAACTTCTGGTCCAATTTCTGGATGTAGTCTTACTTTTCATTTTCTCATCCCTTTTATCCCTGCTTCCAAAGCGGTGTTAAAATCCAAATGTATGGAGAAGGACGATGGAGCCACCCAAGGGTTAAAGGAGTCTTTTCTAAGCAGTCTCGGCTTTTAAAGCCACTTGGAAGCCGAGAGGCTGTTTCAGCCCAATGTGGGGTGGGTGCCAGGCAAGTGGGTGCATCTGGGGTGGGAGGGGAGCTGGGCCTGGTGTTGCCAGGAAGAGTCTCTTGGCTGGCTGCAAGAAATTAACAGATGAAATAATTAATGGCTCTTGCGATCGTCCCGGCTGCCCACCCGCAGAGCCGGTGCCAGCGCGATGCCTGCCGAGCTCTCCCTGCGGTCTGAGCTGTGGAAGATGTTCTTGGTCAAAGCTCGGCGCTTCCTTTCCTTAAGAGGCTTCAGCAGACGGGGAAGAAGAGGTGCCGCCTGCGCCTGTCTGGGGCAGGACCTGATCTGGGCCTTGGCAGCATTTCTCGGCTGCTCAGTTCTGCCACCCGAAAAAGGTGGAAGGTCTCTGTTGTTGGGTGATTCGGTTTATACCGCGTAGGGTCCTTCCTTCGGAAGCTCAAGGGGGCTCTGGTTCCTTTTCCTGGAGTTTCCCCCACCCCAAACAAGGAAACAACCCTGTGAGGTAGACTGGGCTGAGAGAGGGAGGGACTCAGCCAAAGCTAGCTGGGGAAGGTGAACTTGAAGGTGGTTGGCCAGGCCTGGTCCAAAGCCTGACTTACAACCCATCCCTGGCTCTCAGGGTTAAGCCTGAACTAGATAGTGTTTGGGTGGGTGGGAGGGAGGGAGGGAAGAAGGAAGGGAAGGGCAGGGAGGAAAGAAAGAAAGAAAGAAAGAAAGAAAGAAAGAAAGAAAGAAAGAAAGAAAGAAAGAAAGAAAGAAAGAGGGAGGGAGGAAGGAAGGAAGGAAGGAAGGAAGGAAGGAAGGGAAGGGAGGAAAGAAAGAAAGAAAGAAAGAAAGAAGGAAGGAAGGAAGGAAGGAAGGAAGGAAGGAAGGAAGGAAGGAAGGAAGATCGATCTCCTGCCTTGGGCACAGGTTGAACTAAAAGCTATGTGAGATCCCTTCCAGTGATATGATTGGAAGGAAGGGAAGGAAGAAAGGAAGGAAGGAAGGAGAGAGAGAGAAAAGAAGGAAGGAAGGAAAAAGAAAGAAAGAAAGAAAGAAAAGAAAAGGAAGCTTTCCAAAGGATGCTCAGAGAAACCCCCTCCCCTCTGCTCAGCCCAAAGGGAGGATGGCTGCCTCCTCCTGACTACATTTGCCAGCCGGGGGCCTGTTTCAGCCGCATGGCTTCCTTGCAGGACTCAAAGGGTCGTCGGGAGGAGGCCAACCGGGCAGCACTGCAGGCAGGATGACTAATGCAGCCAAGGGGGGGGGAGGCCAGGGGGGGCAGGGTCTGCAGAGCCCAAGGGGAGGGGCTGGACTCTCCCCCCCACGGCCCCACAATGCAGAGGGAAGCCAAGCGGATGACGGGGGTCGGGACTCTTCGAGTCTTGCCTTCTGCACAATTAGAGCCATGAATTATTAAGAGCCCAGAAAGGAAAGAGGCTGTTTTTAATAAACTATGAGTAAGCAGGTATTATTCCACTGTGGTGAGAGCAATCGAAGGCAATCCATCACGGCCTCCTCCTCCTCCTCCGTCTCTGAGCACTTGAAAGGATTCTGGGTATCTATCTGAGTTGGTGGTTGTGTGTTCAGCTGTGTCCCTGGGAAGAGGCCAAGGGGGTGCTTAACTCGGGCATTCAATCAGCGAAAAGGTCAGAAACAGCCCTGGCTAAATTGGGGTTCAGGAGGGGGAGGGGGGCATGGTGGAAGTCGGAAAGGGAAGAGGAGCATGTGGACAACTACACACACACACACACACACAGATGTACGAGGTGGGATTCAGCCGGTTCGGACTGGTTCTACAGAACCAGTAGTGGAAATTTGGAGTCGTTCGGAGAACCGGCCAATCCCACCTCTGACTGGCCCCGCCAACCCCATCTCTTCTCCGCCTCCCATTGAGTCCCAGTTGATCGGCTGGGTCTCCTTTGGTTGCCCTGCCCAGGAGAACGGAGCTGGAAAGCAGGTTAGTGGGGTGGGGAGGGAAGGGGGATTTTTGCAGTGTATCCTTCCTCTGCCAAGTTTGCTTCCAGAAGTTGTGGATGTTTCATCACTGGAGGCTTTCAAATAGACACTTGGTCAAGCATCTGTCCAAAATATAGGGTGCCCTGCTTGGGCAGGGGGTTGGACTAGAAGACCTCCAAGGTCCCTTCCAACGCAACTGTTCTATGTTCTATGAGATTGTATTGAGCAGTGGTGAAGGCAGGACAAGGAGCATGGATGGAAAGTAATCCACAAGAGAAACAAACTCAGGAAAAGCTTCCTAACAGTGAGGACAATGATCCAGTGGAACAGCTGGCCACCAGAAGTTGTGGATGCTCCATCCCTGGAGGTTTTTTAAGAAGAGACCGGACAGTCACTTGTCTGAAATGGTATAGGATCTCTCGCTTGAGCAGGGGTTGGACTAGAAGACCTCCAAGGTCCCTTCCAACTCTGATTTTCTGTTATATTCCATGGAGACATCATTGGCCACAGCTGCTGCAAATCCAGAGAGGATTTTCCCTGTTTCATGGACGGCCTTTCAGCCACATCAGAGCTGCCCATTCCTGTCCTACTGAACTCCCTAAGATTCCTGGAGGCACCAAGCATTCAGGGGTGGAAAGCCCTGAAGTTTGGAGGATCAAATATCCCTGAAGTGGCAATGAGCAGCTTCTATGATGTGCTCTTCCTGTTCCTCTTTCGGGGTTATACGAGGTTTTTCTAGAAGCCAGGACTTGTATCAACGATGCATTTGGTGCTGGCGCATGAAGGAGGTGGGGAGAAATTTTAAAAAATAAAAATAAAAGAAACCAATGTGCTGAATCTGTTGATTTTTGAGAGTGGATCGATTTTATTTGGGGAGGGCAACGATCGGAAAATGAATGAGGGAGGGAAGGGCCAGTCATGTCAAGTCAAGATTGATAGATTCAATAGAATGTGCATTATTTTCCTTTGCTCTTCTTCTGTACCTCTGGGGAGAATGAAGGACTCTTATCGCTGGTGGTATTGAGGGAAAGATTGGACAACCGTTTGGCCAGGATGGAAGGAGGTGGAGAGCCCAGGAAAGATAGCTGGGAAACTTTGGGCCAATCCCCAGGAGGCTGGGAGTTCTAGTCCTGCCTTGGCCATGAAAGATAGCTGGGAAACTTCTATAGTTACAGCTCTCTCTCCATCTCTCTCTCACTTTCTTTTCTCTCTCTCCTCTTTCTCCTCCTCTCTCCTTCTCTCTCCCTTTCTCCTTCTCTCTCTCTGTCCTCTCTTTCTCCCCCCTTTTCTCTCTCTCTCTCTCTCTCTCTTCCCCCCCTCTCTATATTTGCCTTTGCAGTGTGCATGGAGTAGTGTCTTTAGCTTTCTCTCTGCTTTTATTCCACCAACAGTGGAGTCTCTTCTCCTTGTGTTCTCCTGGCTGAACGTCCGGCAGGCATTCATGACTTTTATGGATTTTATTGTTAGCAAACAGAAAGGCCCATCACACATAATAAATGGTCAGCATGCTCTGTACCACCGTTTGTTATCTTTCAAGATTGACCGCTCAGCACTAAATATAGACCTCGGATTTAAACCGGTTCGGTTAAGTCACAATCATCGTACAATAAAGATGAAATCAAAGCTAATAAAAGTTGCCAGAGTTCCTGATAAAGAAAAGTGGCTAAATTCAAATAAACGTTTTCCCCCTCTTAGTTTTTGTCTTCCCTTCAAACGCCGTCACAGAAACTCAGGGCTCCTGTTCTGGGTTCTAAACTAGGGGTCTCCAATCTTGGAAACTTGAAGTCAGGTGGACTTCAACTCCCAGAATTCCCCATCCCCAGCAAAGCAAATTATACAAACTGTCCCGTCGCTGCAATGCCAGCTCCGCCTCTTTCATACACACATGGGGCGTGCATCACACATGCACACGCACATCGGTGAAATCTTGCATGGGCAGAAATGACCAAAGCACCAAATTCTGTGGATGACTCTGGGTGAGGCCACCAAGGATGAGAAGCCGGGTAAAAACTTGAATGATTAAAACTAAGTAGTATATTTATTTCTTGCCCAGCCTTAACCAAGCCCAGCAAATCCATTATTGAAACTCGCCTATTATTTCAGTGACTCGTGCACACCCTTGGTCTAAAAACCGTGGTGCCACTCGTCTCAAGGGTGTTGGAGAACAAAATGCATCGTGTCAACATGGGAATCCAGTTGGTGTGAGGTGGGATGAGAAGACAGTTCCGTTGTAGCCTAAATTACCCTGAATTAGTGTATAGCTCAGCTGATTTTCTCCAATTAGCCCATCTGATCTAGTGGCTGGTATCCAGACAAACCATAGTCCACTCAGCAGCCATGTCCCTTTGTGTCTCTGATGGTTGCCTGACCCGGGTTACAACTGAATAGAGTAAGGTTTGGAGGAGGTGTGTCTCAAAGGAGCTTTTTCAAAAGGCGACTGGACCTCCTTTGCTCTTCCTTGAAGACGTTTCACTTCTCCTTCGAGAAACTTCATCGGTTCTTGCGGGATGGTGGGAATCATATTTCTTTGCAGTTATCTGGTCCTTTGCACTCTCCCTGAGAGTCACTGAAACCACTTGGGGAGGTTTATCTGTGTCCACAGAGTCACCTGAATGGGTGTGGAGATGAGTGTACAAATGGGGTGTGGAACCTTATTGGAACTTGTACAAGGATTACATTCAGAGGTGGGATTCAGCCGGTTCTGACCAGTTTTAGAGAACCAGTAGCAGAAAATTTGAGTAGTTGGGAGAACTTTAGGTTTGAGACAGTCAAACTCTGAAGCAATCCAACAGTGCTTTTCCACCCTTGCACCTTTTATCAAACGGCTTCAGCTGAGAGGTGGCATTCAGCCGGTTCACACCGGTTCTCCAGAACCGGTAGTGGAAATTTTGAGCAGTTCAGAGAACCGTCCAATCCCACCTCTGACTGGCCCCGCCAACCCCATCTCTTCTCTGCCTCCCATTGAGTCCCAGCTGATCGGCTGGGTCTCCTTTGGTTGCCCTGCCCAAGAGAATGGAGCTGGAAAGCAGGTTAGAGGGTTGGGGAGGGGAGGGGGATTTTGCAGTATATCCTGAACCGGTAGTAAAAAAAAATTGAATCCCACCCCTGACTACGTCGTAGACAAGAGATGGGTGGTGTATCCCTTCTCTCATTGTCTATTAAAGGCCTCTTCCATTTTACACTGATGGTTTCTTTGGCCCTTCTTTCAAACAAATAATCCTCTTTATGCAGAATGTGGACTTTGCTGTCTTCAAATGAGTGGCCTTCGTCTGTCTAATGCAGAGGGACTGCTGGATCTTGTCCTGGTGGTTTGTTCTCCTATGTTGTGCCATGTGTTGGCAAAGTGGTTGTTTTCTCTCTCCAATGTACAGATGAGCTACCCGATTTCATCTCTTGCCACATGGATGGACCATAGCAGGATTTTTGGGGAGGGGGTGTGATTTTTCTAGCTCTCTCCTTCAAAATTGAAAAAACGGGCCAGAAATGAAAGCACCCCAGCCACTTTTCTATCTAGAGGGCAATTCCCTGCTGATTCTGTGGTGCTGAATAATGGGATGAGTGTTTCCCTAGGAACAAGGTGACTTTCTCAACCGCGTTAGGCATATCGTTGTGCTGCCATGGCTGTTGCAAAAATAGCCCTGAAGGAATAAGTACATGTGTCCTGAAAGAAAAGAGCAGTATCAGTAGCAGCCGATGCACAGAGGCTAATAGGAGATTCTTCTGGAGCATAGAATTCTAGGGCTGAAAGGCACCGAGGAGGTCACGTAGTCCAACCCTCTGCATAAGGCCAGTGATCAATGTAGAGAAAAGTAAAGTCCTACACTTAGGTTAAAAAAATCAAAAGTTCACATACAGATTAGATGAAGTTAGGCTCAATAGCAGTAATGGTGAGAGGGATCTTGGAGTCTTAGTGGACAACCAGTTAAATAGGAGCCAGCAGTATGCAGCAGCTGCTAAAAAGGCCAATGCAATCCTAAATTGCATTAACAGAGGGATAAGACCACACCTAGAGTACTGCATCCAGTTTTGGTCACCAGATTATAAAAAAGTGCAGAAAGGAGCAACCAGGATGATTGGGGGACTGGAGGCTGAAAGATTTGATGAATGGTTGCAGGAACTGGGCCTGGCTAGTCGAGGGAAGAGAAGGACCAGGGGAGACAAGAGAGCATCTTCTAATATTTGAGGGGCTGCCACAGAGAGGAAAAGGCCAAGCTGTTCTCTAAGGCACCTGAAGGCCAGACAAGGAAGAATGGATGGAAACTGAACAAGGAGAGATTCAACCTGGAAATAAGGAGATATTCTCTGACAGGGAGGACCATCAACCCATGGAACAGAAGTTGCCTTCAGAAGTTGTGGGAGCTTCATCACTGGAGGCTTTCAAGAAGAGACTGGATTACCCTCTGTCAAAAATAGTGTAGGACCTCCAGTTTGGGCAGGGGAGATTCGATTAGTTGACCTACAAGGTCCCTTCCAATTCTGTTAATCTGTATAATCTGTAAACTTCATACCATCCCAGTCATTTAATCCAGTGTACACTACATGAGGTCCAAAGGAGAATGGGTCTTTTTCTCCTTGGCAGAAAGTGGTTACAAAATAGAAGAATTGGCATCAGACCAGTTATGATGGGAAGCCTTATCTAACCTGATACCATGAGTCTTTCTAACTGGGTTACAATCAACCAGGCAGAGGCGAGGAAAGACATTTGCGTATTCTCTGAGTGGCCTCCATGCTTGTATCCCTGGCTATGCTTGGAGGCACAATTTGCATACCCAGATCAACCCTGGCAATAATTCATATGCCCCATTGATTTTTCCATCACACTGATTCACTGCACATTAACTGGGTTGGCTGTTCTGTCTCTGGCTGAATAGATGCCCATGAACTCAGCACTTTCCATGGCCTCTGATGCCCCACAACCATGGAGCTTGCAAGCGTCCCCTTTTGGAGCAGCCTTATGAAACGTGGCATGGGCTCCTCGGCTGACCCCCTGGATCAGGTGACGGAAGGACCTGGAATCGAATGTTGGCTGGGTTCATATATAAAAGGGAGTTAAGGAGCATCCCATGCTCAAACCCTAATGAAGTGTCATTGGGAAATCTCGTCAGGATCTCAACAGAGGCGGAGAGAAGATACCTGCCTGGCTGTCCAGTTTTGGAGGCAGGTGGTAAACCTCACAGAAGCACCTTCCACCCATCTACCCAATGGCCCAGGAGTCATTCCTTTGCAGCAGCAACTCAGCACTTGCAAAAGGCGCAATCCTGGAGAGAGGCGGTTAATTTACAACTTGTCATTCTAGCAACATTGCTTTCACTTGATATCCAACAATGTTCTCAAGGCAGCCAGCCAAGAAATATTACATTCGTTCTTCACTGGGTGCCCAAACAAAATACTCCATTTATCTCTCCAGCTGACAACATTATCAGTTTTTTTAAAAAAGCAAAAAAAAAAAAAACACCTCCCAGGTGCAGGAACAAACATTCCTAAGCTATTTCTTTCTCTTCTCCTGGAAAATAGCCAGCCTGGAATTGCAATGTCAAATTCCCCAAGAATTAAAGAGGTGCTCGAGCTGAAAAGGGACCGAGATGAAATACAAGGGTTGGTTAAGAAAGAAAGGAAGGAAAATGAAATTGGACACATGAGCATCTCTATCTATCTATCTATCTATCTATCTATCTATCTATCTATCTATCTATCTATCTATCTATCTATCTACCTACCTACCTCTCATCTAACTACCTACCTATCTTTCTATTTATCTATCTCTATCTATCTACCTCTCTCTCTATCATCTACCTACCTACCTATTCATATTTTTTAAGGGGGTCTGTTATCGGGGGAAATTGTGGAGACCACTTGTAAAACATGACTTTAAAATAGAGAAGTGTGAGTATAAAAGGCTGAGAACTGCCCATTGCAAATACTAGCAATAGTAACAGCAATAGCATTGATATACCACCCCACAGTGCTCTCTTAAGTCAGGGGTGTCAAACCCACATTGTCATGTCATTGTCACGTGATGTATTACAACTTTTTTCCCCTACACTAAAGCATGGGTGGACATCGTGATGCATCTGGGCCATGAGTTTGACTCCCCTGCTCTAAATGGTTTACAAATGCCAGCCTATTGTCCCCAACAATCTGGGTCTTCATTTTATTGACCCTGGAAAGATGAAAGCCTGAGTCAACCTTGCGTCAGCTCATAAAACATTCCTATGCCTGTTTTAGAAGTTGCCATAAAAAGGGAGGGGGGAAGAGGAAGGAAATCTGGAAGATCAGTTTGAAAGCAAAAGTACATTCCAACTCTTCTCTTTAAAAGATTGTAACTAAACTACCAGAGCTTTTGCCTGTGAATATATTTAATTGGAGAGTGTGATTGATGACACCCAGCCCGTGAATGGACTCAATTGAAGAAGCTGATTTATGACACACCCAGAGAGGAGGGAGGAAACAGGGTCACAGGGGACTGTAAATGACGGATGTCAGAGTTGGCTACATACAGGGCAGTGCCAGTATGCCGCCTCTAATGAATCTTTTGAAGTTTATTGAAGTTTGGCTGGAGAATCATGATTTAACTAGGGTGATTGCTGGAATCCTGACACCTTGAGCCAGTCAGGATTGAACTCCAGGTTGTGGGGCAGAATTTGCCTTCTAACCACTGGGCCACCAGAGCTTGTAGAATGAGGACCCCTCTCACATAAGCAATGATCCCCAACAAAACTGAATTGTCTCCTTTAAGCCCTTGTCTCTCAACGCCCCACACAAATCATAATTTTGCTATACAATGTCCTGGCACATGTTTTTCTGCTTCCCCTGTGTGCACTTTTGACTGTCTTGCTCTCTTTCAACCCTACTGTACCATCAACTGGGGTCAACAGTATGAAACGAATCAGGGTTGGGAGATGACTTGTCCACCTAACCATTGATGGACCCCTCAGGGAAGGCCAAATAATTGAAACCTAGGCAGAAACGTGCCACCAATGGGGGACACTCAGTTTTCTTATTCAGCTGCTGAACCAGATGAAACCAGAGAGCAGTTTCTCCTACTGGTCCATTCCTCCTCTGACACACACCCCGGCCACCCCATGCAGACCCCTCTTGAGGTGTTTTCAAGAGATTTGCTTCTAATTTAATAATCTAATAATAATTTAATAATAACAATAATAATAATTTAATAATCTCGCTCATCTGCCTGGAACCCTCATTTAATGTCGGACATAAATACAACTGAGCGGGTTCACAGGTATTTCTCAAGAAAAGTACTCCACTCCTCCACTCACAGTAGAATTCCCTGTGCCTCCAGGCTCAAAATTTTGGGCCTGGTCAATCTGGAACTACGCTGCCTGCAGTCTGATCTAAGCATAGTACACAAAACTGTCTGCTATAACGTCCTGCCTGCCAATGGCTTCTTCAGCCTCAACCACAATAACACACGGGCAAACAACCGATACAAACTCAATTGCAGAAAATACGACTTCACCTAACACTGCAACAGAATGGTCAACGTCTGGAATGTCCTACCTGACTCCATGGTTACAGCCTCAACCCCTTGCAGCTTCAACCTCAAACTGTCTACCGTGGACCTCACCCCATTCCTAAGAGATCCTTAAAGAGGGGCGTGCATAAGCGCACCAGTGTGCCTACCATCCCTGTTTTACTGTCCCCATTTATCTCTATTTACTCCCTTCGTTCTTGTTTATGTTCATGCCTACACTTGTTACCTTGTACATGTTTGACAAACAAATAAAATAAAATAAGCTTAAATGTAGGTTTGGGTTTGTTTGCAGACAAACTGAAAGGGGGATTTATCAGGGTTCCCAAATCCTAGCAGAAAAACCCAGGATGATCAATAAGAGACGGGTGGGGACAAGGGTGGCCTCGTTTGTGACGCAGCTGGATCTCGTCTCTTTTTTAACAATGGATCTTCTCCTGAGCCATCAAAGATCCCTGATTTCCAGCCGAGAACGGCTGATCCCAATGAGGAGGAAAGCAGCTAAATTTAGCCGGGTTCAACTGCAGCAGGAAAGAATGTGGCAGCTCCCTCCCACATGAGATGCGCAGGCTTTGCATTCCTGGATGAAATCTGTGAGCTTCCTGAACCCTTAAAACGCCCTTAACCTTTTGCAAAGCAACACGAAAACGGTACCGGAGTTCTCCAGGCCATAAATGAAGGCCAGACTTTTGCCAGGAGAGGGAGCCAGTCTGCCAATAATAATTTTTGAGGCTTTTATCTTTCTGTTCACCCAAAGACAGAGATTAAAATTGCTTTCCTGGATATCCAATCCAGCAAGGGAACTCCTGAGCTTCCTTTCTCCTCCCACACACTGATCCTCCAAGGTTGCATAACCTCAGTTTAACCAAGGCATTATTTTGAGATATATATTATCAGTACATTCATGAACTGGAACAAGGGCACGGTAACCAGGTCGGCCAATGAATAGGCATAGCAACTAAGTCAGCCAACGAGGACTGTTTGGAAACTGAAACTAGAAGTAGCCTTGGCGTGGCTATATATTAAGCTCTGCAACTCTGCAGCTATGTTGAGCTCTGAGTCTGTCTCTTGAAGATGAAACTAACTTGCTTGCTTGCTGAAGACTGGAACTCTGCTCTGAACTTGCAGTATGTTTCTGCTTTAGTTTGCTTCATGTTGGAGAAATCTACAACTGGTTTGTAAAATCTTATTCTGTTTATAAAGATGTTCAACGAAGCATCAGCCATCTGTGTTTATTTTTCTGGAGCTGAATTATCACTGCAAAACTCTCAAAATATACAAAAATCTGGATGGGTGGAAAGTGGGGTGGAAAGATACCGGTAGCTCCAATTCACTGTTGAACCGTAGGGGACACTAATACAACTAACACCTCTAACTCTGGGATGGCAAATGAGTAAGGAAGGAAGGGAGGTAAACCATTCATAATTTCTTGACTTCAGCAACTTGGAAATGCATGGACTTCAATTCCCAGAATTCCCAGCCAGCAGGACTTCAGGGATAATTCCACAAAGGCCCTCGCCCCCTTCTAGAGCAACGAGAGAAATTAGAAACACCCGCATCTGTTTCAAACTGCAGGCAGTCCTCAATTGGCGATCGCCCAACATTTCTGTGGCTAAGCAAAGTGATTGTTAAGTGAATTTTGCTCCATTTTATGACCTCTCCTGCCAGACTTGTTAAGTGAATCATTGCAAGCCGGCTGGGAGAGTCTTGGTCCACACACCTCAAAGTTGCTAAGGTTGATAAACAGTGAATTAAGAGTTTTCTTTGGCTTCATCTGCACATCTCTATTCTCACCACTAAAGGCTGGCTGGGGAATTCTGGGAGTTGAAGTCCACATATCTTCAGGTTGATGAGTCAGGAAGCATTGATCTCCACAGACTTCCTCTCCTCCAAATTGCTGAGACCATATATAGACAAAGACAAAGCATGATCTAAGGCAAGGGTCTTCAAACTTGGCAAGTTTAAGGTTTGTGGACTTCAACTCCCAGAATTCCAGAGCTAACATGACTGGAGGAGGAGGAATTCTGGGAGTTGAAAGTCTACAAGTCTTAAATCTGTTGAGTTTGAAGACCCCTGATGAGTCTTCAGCCTGACTCATCGGGGAATTCTGGGAATTGTAGTCCACACTTCTTCGAGTTGCCAAGGTTGAGACACCCTGTTGTGAAATCCAAAGGCCCTCACTATTGTCATCCAAGTGCAACAGGTGTGCGATCTGGCCATAATGGCCATCAACCTTTGAATACACAACAGATCAAGTCCAACTTGTGTTGACTTCCAACTAGAAACAAAACTGGTTGTGCGGCGCCTCCTGGTGGCCAAAAATAAACACAATTACTGAAATACAAAGTTTGAGAACTTCCTCCAGATTTCCAGCAGGAGAACTCTAAGAAACCAAGGGATACAATTTGTAGCATTTAGGAAAATCCCAGGATGGTCAAAAATATGACATTTGATGTCCCATTCAGACAAATAATGCAGGGTCCCAAGGACCAGCCCCCATCCTTCTTAACAAGGTTCCCTTTTCCGAACACCAAGAAACTTGTGTTGCTGTTAAAAACACAACCGTCAGCCAAGAAAAGACGAGGAAACTAGAAGAAGCCATGACTTACAGAACTCTCTGCCACATGATGGCCTCAACCTGTGGAACTCCCCGCCCCATGATGCCTCACGACTCACCTGACCCCTGAGGGGCGGCGCTGGAGAGGATCCATTTCACCAAGCAACATTTCATCAGCGCTTTGCGCGTGAGCCGCGGCTTCTGCCATTTCACGTTCTCCTTCTTCCCGGGAGGGGTTTGCCCTGGGTCACCCAGGAGGCTCCCATCGGTTTCCTTGTTCTCATCCTAAGAGGGGACAGAGAGGAGATCAGAGACCTTTGTCCCCCATTTTCCTTGCTTCACAAGATCAACATCAACATATCTATTTTAAAAAAATTTTTATTAGATATGAACATTAAAAAACAGTGAACGTAGTGTTTCTCCTTTGACATACGTTTCTGTCCAATCTTTTAACAGTTAAAGAAAGAAAAAAAGTTAATATGTACTTTTTTGTGTATCATTTTTCCAATTATCTTTACATTCCTTTTGAACACTTCTCCACTTATTTTAAATCTATGAACATCCTTTCATGTCCCTCCATTTATAAAATTTGTTCCATATTTTATAATATTCTAGTTCACCTCGCTCCTTCAATTCAAGTGTATCTAATTAGGCGCATAACTTCAACATATCAAGATCATGTGAAGGGTTAATTGCACTCTATAAAGCCTTAGTAAGACCACACCTGGAGCACTGCATCCAGTTTTGGTCACCACATTATAAAAAAGAGGTTGAGACTCTAGAAAGAGTGCAGAGGAGAGCAACCAGGACAATTAGGGGACTGGAGGCTGAAACATATGATGAACGGTTGCAGGAATTGGGTATGTCCAGTCTAGAGAAAAGAAAGACCAGGGGAGACATGAGAGCAGCCTTCCAATATTTGAGGGGCTGCCCCGAAGAAGAGGGAGTCAAGCTATTCTCCAAAGCACCTAAAGGCAGGACAAGAATCAATGGATGGAAGTGAATCAAGGAGAGAAGCAACCTAGAACTAAGGAGAAATTTCCTGAGAGTTACAACAATCAACCTGTGAAAGAAGCTTGTCTTCAGAGGTTGTGGGAGCTCCATCACTGGAGGCATTTAAGAAGAGACTGACAGGCACTTGTCTGAAATGGTATCGGCTCTCCTGCTTGAACAATTGGTTGGATTATAAGACCTCCAAGAGCCCTTCCAGTTCTGTTTTATCTTCTTATAAGTAATAAAGGTGGGGAAAAAGGTAAATATAAATTAATATTCTCCCTTGCTCCAGTGAAGAAGACTAGAACCCATGCAATGAAGCTTCATGGATGCAGATTTGCCGGGGACATCTGGAAGAACTTCCTGACAATAAGAGCTGTCAATCGGTGGAGGAGGTTATACTACATGGAGGGGTTTCTTTCTTCCCCCTCTATGGAGGCTTTGAAACATTGTAGGGATGGTGTAGTGAATCCTGTGTCAACTCGTAAAGCATTCCTGGCCTGCTCTTGAGTTGCCATAGGCAGGAGTGTGGGGGAACTGATGGAGAAGCTTGGTTGCTATGACCAGAAGCACATTCCATGCATACCTTTCTCCAGATTGTATCCCAGGTTACTAGAGCAAGCCAGAGAGGTGTGTTTTCCACAGCCCGAGAAAGTGCTTGGTTGGAGAATGTGATTTATGACACACCCTGGGAGGAGGGGAGAAATAGATGGGCAGTAAATTACATGGGGCAGAGCTGACTGCACTTGGGAAAAGTGCCAAAATGTTTCTCTTAATAAATAATTGGATTTCTTTTGAAACTTGACTCGAGGCTCATGAATTAATTAGGGCATCCATTGGAACCCTGACATCCTGCAATGTGCAAGGGTTGGATTTGATGACCTCTTTTATGACCTCTTTGATCTTATTCTTTAGATTCTATTATTGTAACTATATTAATAATTAAATTTCAATCCAAATCATCTTCTCTTTATAATGCCTCTTGCCCAAGGGAACAAAAGAAAAAAAGAACAAACCTCATGTCAAAAGAATAGCCTTGTTTATACATTTTAAGCAGCCATAAAAGGCCTTTAATACCATCTTGTGTGGTTCCCCATTTGCAAGCATATATTTCTTTCAATTCAGGCCATTGTATGTGTGCAGCCAAACAGCCCTAAAAGGCTCGATGTTTTCTTCCCTTTCATCAAACAATTATTTCTGTCTAAGCCCAAAGAAATAACCATCATTAGCGATGGGAATCAGAGATGATTAGGAGGCTGGAGCTAAAACAGATGAAGATCAGTTGAAGCCATTGTGTTATGTCTAGTCTAGAGAAAAGAAGGACTAGGGGTGATACGATAGCAGTGTTCCAGTGTTTGGGGGGATGTCATAAAGAAGAGAAAGGGGATAACCAATTTTCCAAAGCACCAGAAGGCAAGAAAAAGAAACAATGGATGGAAACTCATCCAGGAGAGAAGCAACCTGGAATTAAGGAGAAAGTCCTAACAGTGAAGACAATTAACCAGTGGAACAGCTGGCCACCAGAAATATTGGGTGCTCCATCACTGGATGTTTTTAAGAAGAGACTGGACAGCCACTTGTCTGGAATTGTATAGGATCTCCTGCTTGAGCAGGGGGTTGGACTAGAAGACCTCAAAGGACCCTTCCAACTGTTATTCTCTTCTGTCTTGACTGCATGGTTTGATCTGAGTTTGTTTTCCATTTGTTTTCCTGCCCAATTCCTCCTGAAAAACCATTTCAGGCAGAGGAATGATGTCCATCCAGGAAGCCTGATTGTCAAATTGTATAACCAGTTGTATAAGTCACTTCGCTCTAAATATGTATCCTGGTTCATTTGTTTTTCTCTCTCTCTTTTGTTTGCTTCATCATGGCTCTTGCAGTTCTAAGTTTAGTTGCTCTTCCCATTTTCATATCCTCCAGCATTTGACAGAAGAGAAGAAAAAAGGTAAAGTTATTTTAGGAGAGGCAAACAAAGGAGTCCTAAATTTGATCTTTGATGTAGGAAGCTAAGTTCAAGCAAAGCAAGAGAGCTGAACACCGTGCCACTGTTATTAACTTCATTTCCCAAATGGCTGCAAAAAACACAAAAAAACAAAAAAGCATGCATATTATTCACATTTGGAGGCTGAATGTTGCCTTGCCTGAAATATATGGAGCGATTGTGATTGTGATTGGTTAAGAAAGAGACAAGGCCAGCTGACATTATTTGAGAATTATGCAGCACAAAACCATCTTCATTTTTGGAAAAAAATAGAGTGTCAAGAAAAAAGAGAGAATTTGAAGTCCCGAAAAATGTCAGTCTCAAAATGTGGCACACTGTGTAGGTGGAATCTAGTGAAATACAGCAGATGTTGAAGTTTCTCGGTAGCTGGGAAGAAGCAAAAGATGCTACATACTCCTTGGATTAGGTGGGCTCTGGTTTAGCTGAAGACTGGTAAAGCAGCCACGAAGGTTCGAGAGCTCCTGGAGTTAGAACAAGAAGCCATGGATCGACACCAACCAAGGAGAGACTATGGGGGGGATTTCCTGGAACGGCTTTCCTCCAGAAATTGCGGGTGCTTCACTACTGAAGGTTTTCAAGAATAAATTGGATGGCCTGAAATAGTACAGGGTCTTCTGCTTGAAGGGACACAGTGGCTCAGTAGCTCAGACGCTGAGTTTGTCGATCAGAAAGGTCGGCAGTTTGGCGGTTTTCGAATCCCTAGCACCGCGTCACGGAGTGAGCTCCCGTTCCTTGTCCCAGATTCTGCCAACCGAGCAGTTCGAAAGGACGTTAAAAAATTATGCAAGTAGGAAAATAGGGACCCCTTTGGTGGGAAGGGAACAGCGTTCTGTGTGCCTTTGAAGGCGTTTAGTCATGCCGGCCACAGGGCCACGGAGACGTCTTCGGACAGCGCTGGCTCTTCGGCTTTGTAACAGATTCATTGATTCTTGGAATCGATGAAAAGATGCTTTGGTGGAATTGGAAAAGATGCTTGGGTGCTATGCTGTACCTTCAAAGATCAGAACTCTGCAAGCTGTAGTATTGCCTGTGACACACTACAGAAGCAAAAGTCAGACTTTGAAGAAGCAAGAGAGGAAGAGCACTGAGCCTGATCATGGAGTTGGAGAAGAAGACCATGACAGATCAGTCCTGATCTGAGAAGAAGACCATGACAGATCAGTAGACAAACCAATGGATCATTGAATGAATCAACCCAACAGTGTCACTCAAGACACAAATGATCAGCTCAAAGTTTCTTACTTTGGACACGTGACATGATTATCGTGCTCTCCAGAGAAAACTCTAATGCTGAGAAAAGTGGAAGGCCAAAGAGCTGAAAGGACCAATCATCCTAGAGTTAAGTCTAAGACTCCAGGTGGCCTTCAAGAATCACTATCTAATTGGCTTAGGGAAAATTTAGGATAACAATGATGTGTAATGTTAAATAAAATAGGTGGTAAGCTGAAAATGGAAATAATAGGGGAGAAAGAATTGGGAATTTATATTTGGATGAAATAATATTGATACTGAATTAATGGATTGAAATATGAAATGGAAATTTATTTAAAGATAAGTGAAATGGATAATGAGATGAGATGATATTATACAAGATTGGTGGAAATGAAAGTATGATTATGTACAAGTGTTATAATCTGAAACTACGTTGCCCACAGAAAGATATGTGTAAGAATCAGAAATTAAAAACTTTTTTGGGAAAAAAAAAGGATCACCACCAAAGCGATAGCATATCATCCTTGAATATGGGGTTGGTAGTTGGGTTGTTGGTGTGAGCCCTGAGCTTGGCAATTTGGTTGCAAACATTTCATCACCGTTTCAGGAGCACTTCAAAGCGCACTGGTGATGTCTTCTTGAAAGGTGACAACATTTGTAACCAAATTGCCAATCTGAATACTGGTTGAACCGGTATTGTTACCGGTTGTTATGATTCTGTCCAGTTTGGAGAACCAGCAAATTGTGCCATTGGCTGGCCCCTCCCCTCCCCACCCATTCACACCTTACCTGGTATGCGCGCCATCAAACTTGCCTGCTAAGTTGCAATTTTCCCTTTTTTTTCTCCCAACCATCAGCTGTTCTGCTGTGCCAGGAGATTTAGATTAGCTAGAAAGCAGGAAATTGTTGGATTTCTTTCTTTCTAGCTAATCTAAAAGCAGAGCTGAACCTTCCTTAGGATTGAAGCTTCTATTTTTCAGTGCAGACTCAGGAAGCAGATTGCAGAAAGGTAGATCTCTGAGTGAATTTGTGATTCTGTGCGCAACTTAATCTGCCTGCCTCCTTTGCCTGATTTTGGGGAAAAGTTGCTCTTTTTTAAATAAAAGAATTAAATATTTACAATATTTACATACAAGCCACACCCAGCCAGTCATGTGACCACCAAACCACACCCACAAATTAGGCCACACCCATAGAACCGGTTGTTAAGAAATTTGAATCCCACCCCTGGAGGAGAACCAGCAGCAGCAACCAAAAAGGACTCAGTTACAGTGGCAATTGGGGTACCACTGAAGGACCACCAGGCCACCGTGGAGAAAACCTACATGATCAAAAACAACTTGATGGCACATATTGTAATCAGGGGGCTGGAGGTTAAAACATATGAAGAACGGTTGCAAGATTGGGGTTTGGCCAGTCTAGACAAAAAAAGGATCAGGGAGGACCTGATAGTAGTCTTCCAGTATTTGAGACGCTGCCCCAAAGAAGAAGGGGTCAACTTATTTTCCAAAGCACCAAGAAGGTAAGGCAAGAAATGATGGATGGACACTAAACAAGGAGAGAAGCAACCTGGAACTGAGGAGAAACTTCCAACCAGTGAGGGCAATTAAAAGTGAGGACATCTCCTGGTATTTATGTTTATGTTCCACGCCCAACATTTCTCGAGAACACCAAATTACAGAGGGCTGGTGGAGATATGGAACAATATCCAAGGGACTATCACAAAGAGGAAGGGGTCACCCTATTGTCCAAACCATCTGAAGGCAGGACAAGAAGCAACGGATGGAAACCAATCAGAGAGAAGCAACCCAGAACTAAGGAGAAATTTCCTGATGGTTAGAACAGTTCATCAATGGAACAGAAGTTGTGGGTGCTTCATCACTGGAGGTTTTTTGAAAGAATAGACTAGGCAGTCACTCATCTGAAATGAGATAGGATCTCCTGCTTTGAACAGGGGGTGGGCTAGAAGGCCTCCAAGGTCCCTTCCAGCTCTACTCTGATTGATTTGAAAGCAACTCCTTCGTTCAGCGTGAACATCACTACTTTTTTAATATGCTTTAAAACTGAAGTGGATTTTAAACTGAAGTGGATTTTTGATCAGTAATGATTGCCATAAACAGCTGCCTCTCGGCATCCCTTACCCACGAGGTACTGAAGCAGATCAGAGCACCTGTCTGTGCACAAGATGTTAAGGGTGTGTGTACCACAGCTAATTAGCTTAGCTTGTTGCTCAAATCCGTTCTGTTTGGCTAGTTGGTGGTTTGTTAACCAGTGCAAACAGGCTGTGTGAATGCAACCCTGTGCATTTAGTGGGAATATTGTGCTGGCTTATGCAACTTATTTTAGCTCCCTTCTCTGCTCCTGAGAGATGTACAAGCTCTCTTCCTATTAAGGAACTGGCTTTATTACTGCAATAAAAAAAGAAAGAAAGGAAAAAGGGACACTTGGAAATGATGGAAAATCCTGACTCAGCCTGAGAAGGAAGGGAGAGGAAGCATTCGCAGAGAGAAAAAATTCACGCCGTGCCCCACTTCCAGGACCTCATAAGCAACTGACAAATCAAATAAATAAATAAAAATAAATAAAAATAAATAAACCTGCCACCCCAAATAAAATACAGGGGTGTTTGCAAAGGGGGCGATGCTGTGGATCTAAACCAGGGACTCCACAGTTACCAGTGGACTTTTTTGCCCCCCCCCCCAACTGAGATCCCAGTTCTGAGGCTTCAGCAGGGCAAGGGTACAAAAAGTGGCCCTTTTGGGGGCCCCAAACGACAAGCATGACAGTTCTAATAAGTTGAAGACATAAGGAAAGATCTGCAGCCTTCCCAATTCTTCCTCCTCAGCTTCTGTCCCACTGATGTCCCAAAGGGCAACTGGACTTTCTGGTTTTTATTTTGAAGACGTTTCACTTCTCGTCCAAGGAGCTTCTTCAGCTCCGACTGGATGGAGAGGATTGGAAGGACTGATATTCCTTGCAGACAGCTGCATCCATTTAGGGGATTTGCATCCATCTAGATGCAAATCCATTTGCATCCATTTAGAGGGTTGTTGAGGCCGCTTGGAGGTTTCTCTATGTCCTCAGGGTCACCTGATTGGTGTAAATGGTTCCTATAGTCTGCAATTCTTTTTTCTCTGGAAATCCATTCCCTATTCCCACACCATTCCCAGGGGGTTCCTCCCAAATTGTACAGCTAAAAGTCTCCAAGTGCTTCAAGGACCCTCTAAAAGGATGCAAATGACCAGCTGTCTGCAAGGAGCATCAATCCTTCCCTTTCCCTCCATCCAGTCAGAGCCAAAGAAGCTTCTTGGGTGAGAAGTGAAATGTCTTCAAAAGAAAAAAACCAGAAAGTCCAGTTGCCTCTTGGGGGTGGGTGGGAAGCATTTTTGGGGCAACCAGGAGACCTGGAGGATGGACGGAGAAGTTCAGTCGACCTTTGTCCCACTGATGCCACCCTGGAAAGCTGACTTTTAAAGAGGAAAAGCGTCTCTATTGTCCTCCTCCCTCTCCCCCCCCCACCGCCCCTCTCTAGCTCCCCAAATCTTTTGCCCGGATTTCCCCTTCCAGTTCCAGCCAGGTGAGCTGCACCCGGATTCCCCACCTCTTTGGCCGCCTTCGCCCCGTCTAGCCCGGGGGAGCATTTGGGAGAAAAGGCACGGGGTGGGGGGGGGTGGGCGAGCCCAGGTGGGTTTGGGCTTCTCCGCCCGAGGACTCCCCGACCCATGGGGCGGTGCTGCAGCCAGGGGGACGCGCGGGACCTTCCCTGCAGACCCCCCTCCCCAAAGAGGCGGTGTGCGTGGGAGGGGGGGGTGCTTTTCTCAGCCTTGCCATTGCACCTTCAAGCCTCGGGCGAGAAGAAGCCTTACCAGATCTCCAAACATCTGCTGGGGGAATCCCACGGACAAGTTCCACGCAAAAGAAACGATCTCTTCCTGCCTGCCTGCCTTCTTCGGCCAACGTGCCCAGTCCAAGACTCCTCGGCCGGGCCGGTGCCAGCCAAGCTCTCGCTCTCCTCCGGCTGCTGTTCCGCGGGGCCCGCGTGGGCTGCGTGGAAAGGGAGCCGGGAGTGGAGCTACCAAGGCGCCGGCGCCGCCGCTGCTTTTCGTCCCCTCAGGAGCATCCTCGATCCAAGAAGAAGAAGAAGAAGAAGAAGAAGAAGAAGAAGAAGAAGAAGAAGAAGAAGAAGAAGAAGAAGAAGAAGAAGAAGAAGAAGAAGAAGAAGAAGAAGAAGAAGAAGAAGAGGAGGAGGAAGATGTCCCCGTGCCAAGTTGACCTTCCAACTGTGGTTTCTCCTCTCTGGCAGGCAGCGGACCAGCCTCCGGGCGCTGTTTCCCTAGCAACCCTCCCCACGGCGGGTGGGGGGGGATGCGTGTCCCCAACGCCTCCCCCTCGCCCCCACTTTGATCTTTCGGGTTTTTTTCCCCTCCAAAAAGTGTCAACCGGGCGGCTCAGCCCCCATCATCCCGCCAGCCCCCAACCCATCCTCCCCCGGGCATGAGCTGAGCTGGGACAGCCGCTGCAGCCGGGGGTACGCGTGGGACCCTTTCCCACGCCCGCCTGGCGCCTGCCTCGCCCTCACAGGTGAGCTTCTTCCCCCCAGGTAAGAAGGGGGGGGGGGAAGCAAAGCCAGGCCTGGGTCTTGGCAGCGGTTCGGCGGTGGCTGAGACGCGCGGGGCAGCCTTCGCGCGGCGTCCCGCGTGTCCGGCAAAGCGGCCCCCAAAGGCTTTCTCGGCGCCAGAGAGGTTTGTCCGCCCAAGGCAGGGATAAAACAGCCGAGGTTGGATTCACACGACGCACAGAAGCCAAATGTGCTGGACAAAACGGGATTCGCTCTGTCCAAATCGCGTTGGGAGAGTTTGTGCAACGCGACTTGAATTGGGGGGAAATTTGTGACTCGCAGCATCCTAGAGATGAAAGGGGCCCCACTAGGTGATCGTTCTGGTCTCTTCCGACTCTCTCATTCATGGCTGGCTGGGGAATTCTGGGAGTTGCAGCCCACAAGTCTTAAAGGGGCCAAGTTGGAGAGCCCTGCCTTCGAGGGCATCTAATCTAAAAGATGATTAGGGGGCTGCAGGCTAAAACTCATGAAGAACGGTGACAGGAATTGGGTATATCCAGCCTGGTGAAAAGAAGGACCAGAGGGTGACATGATAGCAGTCTTCCGATATCTCAGGGGCTGCCCCAAAGACGAGGCAGTCAAGCTATCCTCCAAGGCACCAGAAGGCAAGAGAAGAAACAATGGGTGGAAATGAATCCAGGGGAGAAGCAATCTGGAACTAAGGAGAAATTTCCTGTCAGAACAATTGATCAGTGGAACAGAAGTTGTGGTTGCTCCATCCATCACTGGAGGTTTTCAAGAAGAGATTGGACCAGCCATTTGTAGGGAGCGGTATACTGCTTGAGCAAGGGGTGGGACTAGAGGATCTTCAAGGTCCCTTCCAACTCTGTTATTCTGTTCCTTTGGCCTTCTTTTAGCTGGCAGCTGGGCGTGCCAAATTAACCTAATAAAGTCATCCGTGCCCTTCATGCCAGACAAAGGCCTGAAACACGAGAGGCAAATCTGAGCACCAGGTAAGGATGGATTTTCTGCAAAGCTTGAGTTCATCTTTTGGGGTGTTGTTGCTAGCCGATATGCAAGACATCACTGTCGCAAACAAGACGAGCTTTGTCCTTTTTGAAAGACAATGCAAAAACCTCTCTCTTTTGCCATCAAAAGAGAAGAGGCTTCCTTCTGTCTTGCCCTTTCTGTAACAAATCTTTTACTTTTGGTTTTCAACAGTTTCCTCCAAAAGCAGGAGCAACCTTTTTTTTCCTCTCTCCAAAAGCAGCTGAATTTTTTTATTTTCTTGTCTGTAACATTTTCTCTGGAAGTTGGGGGTGCTCTAACATAAAGGGTCTTCAAACTTGACAGCTTTAAGACTTGTGGACTTTCACTCCCAGAATTCCTCTTCCAGTCATGTTAGCTCAGGAATCCTGGGAGTTGAAGTCCACAAGACTTAAAGCTATCAAGTTGGAAGACCCCTGTCTAACATCATTTAATGACCCATTAATCCCTTGTGGGATGGAGTCCGGGCAATTGAATGGAGCTGAGTATTTACTGGCCAGATGCTCTTCCTGTCTCCAATGCAGAGTTTTGTCGCGCAGATATATTCTCATTGTGCCAAGAGAGAGAAATATCTGCCTCTACCTAGGTTTGAACACACAGCCTCCCAATGGTGAGGTGAAAGCTCCACCTCTAGGCCACTGCACCACTCTTATGGGTGCTCTATTACTGGAGCTTTTGAAGAAGATGACTGATAGCCATCTGTCTGAAAGGATATTGTGTGTCCTGCTCCAACAGGGGGTCAGACTAGAAGATCCCCGAGGTCCACTCTGACTCTGCTATTTACTATTCTCTAAAAATAAATAGATCTATTTCTAAGCAGGATACGGCATCCCACCATCTTTTGGGTACAACTGGACTGTGGAATTTAAAATCCGAGAACGTGTTGTTGGCATTCTAACTAATGTAGCTGCCAAGATGAGGCAACCAGCTACAAAATATTCAAATAGCAGAAGAAAACACGGCCCTCAGACTATAAACTGTGAGATTTTTATATTCTAACAGTGTCCTCAGGGTGGGTACAAATATAGACGATGCCCAAGGCTGGGCGTTTGGCTTAGTACACACTACGATTAACGAGGCAAAAAGTGGGATAACTGGTGGATTTGGTCCATGTTGCAATGACACATGATGTGCACACAATGTGTCCCCCTTGCAGACCCCCAGCAGGGAGCATGGCTGATGCCAAGGTGTGGGTTAGCATCGCCTTCTCGTGTGGGTGTTGTGTGTGCAATTTATCACGCTTAGCCTGAGAAGAAGCCCCAACTGTGATCAGTTTTTCCCCCGGATCAATATTCGGCGAGGTCTCTGTTGCTTAGCTGCATCTTGTAGGAAGAATGACATATTTTGGGAAATATTAAAAGAGGCAGAATATTGTTTGATTGCTTATTGTACCCTATGACTATGACTAAGTATTGTACCTGATGATTCTTGACAAATGTCTCTTTTCTTTTATGTACACTGAGAGCATTTGCACCAAGACAAATTCCTTGTGTGTCCAACCACACTTGGCCAATGAGGAATTCTCTCCTATTCTGTCCTATTTTATTTCTCCAAAGGAGGAATGGAGAGGAAAATCTTACCCAAGGCAGAAAGCAGCTCCTGACAACCTCCAGCAGATGCCTGAAGTCTTTAGAGAGGGATATTTTTGTACCCGTTAAGAAATCCAGGCCACAAAGAGAGAATGGTGCTGTTGAAGTTGGAAGATTAGGACTATGTATACTTATTTGTATTATTATTGTTAGCATTGTTTAAAAAGGACATTGACCCAGTCAATAAACTGTCCACAAAATATGTGTGGTGTGAAAGGGAAACTGTAAATAAAACATGAATTAAAAAGGAAAAGAAATCCAGCCTATTCAGAAACAAAAAAGCCTTCAGTTCCAGCTGATGGGATTAAGGACAGGACCTTTAGGACATAATAGGATGAACCCTCCACCGCTGAAATAGCAAGAGACACAAAGCCCCTTCCTTGCACAATCCCCAGAACAGTTCAAAAGTCAAAGTCACAGGAACTTATCAAGCTCCATCCGCTCATTCAACCAATTGGTCGGCTGCCCCAGAACCGCAGGCCGTGGTTAGTTCTGCTCCTTGATAAACAGAGTCCTTCTTTCCAAATCGGCCTCCGTTTTATCTCCAGCGTTTTTCTCCTGGCTTGTTTTCTTCCAACAATCTCCTGTTGGACTTTCTGCAACGTCTTTCTGAGATGCCTTTCCTCAAATCCCATAATATGATTCATCAACCTCCCTCGATATTTCACTCTCTGCTCCCGCACCCCCCCCTTGCAAAGGGAATCTGGCCAAGCCAACTTCATGCAGAAAAACAGGTCAATCTCTTTCTTGGAGCTGTGGGATCCAAACACTGGATCCGCGCAGAGTCACTGAATGCATGCGGCAAGGGAGGTCATAAAATGGGACGAAACTCACTTCATCATTGTCTTGATTAGCAAAAGAGACTTTGAGCTCAATTGTAGTCATCGTAAGTCAAGGGCTACCTGTATTTTCCCCCGTTGCTAACTTCATCATGGTCGGTGGCATTTTGTTACAGGCGACTGAGCAGAAACACAACCAATTAGGAGCATAAAAGAGATCTCTCTTCTTCGGCATCATTTGCAAATAGTATGTTCAAAGATGGAAGGCCTTTATTTTATAACATGGTTCCGGGCAGATAAGGCTTCCTCCTCCTGCAGCTTAAAAATTAAAACCAGAAGCTTTTTCCAATGACTTCTTAGCATGGATGAAGCTTGGCGGCCCCTGCTAGCAAAGCAATGGTGGGAAAATGTGCCCCAATTAAAATTATTTTCTTTTTTTTTTAAAAATGAACCGAGCTTGCTTCTCGTTCTTAATTGATGCTTTTTACATATACAGTATTTTTCTCCAGCCACCTCTTACTTTTCAGTTACAAGATGCTCTCAACAACAAGACAAATGAATGTAATTCTGGGTTGTCACTTTTTGGTATCTACGGCCAATATTTCCAAAGAATTCAGGGTGCGTCATGGCAAGGGTTTGGAGAGCACCTCTACCATGAGACAAGAGCCACATCTGGAAGGCTGTGGCTGCGTGAAAAGAGCCATTGCTAAAAATAGGCGGTTTGCTTGCATTTCTGTGTAGCGGAGGGAGAGAGAGAAAGAGAGAAAAGCTGTCTCCAAACCAAAATGCAGGGGTGTGCTCTCACACAGGTTTTGCACGTTGGCACCATCTGCACAACACAGCCAAATCAAAGACAAGCCCCCCGCTGGGGTTTGCAGAAGCTATAAAACTTGGTTAATTTGACTTTCTTGGGACTGTGTGTGTTACCTGGATCAGATTACAGGTAGACCACAACTGATGCTCAAAACTGGGACTGGAATTTTTGTTGCAAAGCAAAGAGCTACATGAGTCATGCCTGATTTTTTGCCGTAGTGGTTAAAGAATCACTGTGGTTGTTAAGTGAATCACACAGTTGTTAAACTAATATAGCATCTCCCATTGATTTTGCTTGTCAGAAAAGCCAGCTGGGAACGCTTCCATTGTTGTAAAGACATATCGGTTTGCCAAGAGCCCAGATTTTGATCATGTGACCATGGGGACGCTACAACAGGTGTAAGTTGTAGACAGGCTGGTTGTAAGACACTTTCTGCAGTCATCATCATCATCATCATCATCATCATCATCATCATCATCATCTTTTAATGATCTCATAATCCCTTGAGGGGTTTGGCCAACTGAATGAAGCTGAAGGTTTTACTGGCCAGATGCCCTTCCTGTCACCAATGTGGAGTTTTATTCAGCAGATATATTCTCAGTGTGCCCAGAGAGAGAAATATCTGCCTCTANTTATTCAGCAGATATATTCTCAGTGTGCCCAGAGAGAGAAATATCTGCCTCTACCTAGGATCAAACTCACAGCCTCCTGATTGTGAGGGAAGAGGGCCACCTCTAAGACAACAGCTGTGCTGTTATAATTTTGAACAGTTGTTAAAATAAATGCTTGTTAGTTAAGAACTACATGTACCAGGTTCCCATTATAAATGTTTTGAGAATGAACTTTTTACAATCCTTATAAAACATGAGGAACTCTATCCTACAGGGAGGAAAGATCCTGGAAAGAAGCCAATATAACATCTCAAGAGGGACATTTTTTTCACCACGATATCAGCTGGTTGACTGAACGTAATTTGGCAAGAATTTATTCATGAGGAACAATGTAGATTTTTACGTAAAAGCCACTTAAAAGGCAGTGTTAGGAAAGAGCTGGATGCCCCTTTGGAGGGGGAGGCCGAGCAAACTGGGGAAGGGCAAAATGCAGCTGGACAGACCAGGGAAGAGGTAGAACAAGGGAGAGGGAATTCGGAGGAAGACCCAGGCCCACCCCCTCTTCATCCTATGGCACGCAGGGAGGAACGGAGAAGGGAGCAACGTGGGTGGTGTGGCTTATGGGGGAGGAAAGGGCCCTGATTCCCTTCATTATCTGCAGCTGAGAACACAATGTTTAAAAAAGCTTATCTGTGCTCCTGGCATCTTCCCAACTGTGTGTGTTTTGTTGGCCTTTCAAGGTTGCAATTCCTTCTCCTGCCCTGTCAGGTTAATTACTGGACACTGGGGACAAAGTTGGAGGTATTAAATGGACTCTTCTTGCTTATTTGACTGTGTTGCCTTTGTGCCACACCCTGGGTCATCACATGGACATTCTGGAATATTTGGAGCAACATAATGAAAAATGAGCCACATTGATTGTCTTAAGATGCGAAGAAGCCCTTTGACAATTGAAGTGAGCTTTCCTGCTGAAGACTTTGGAAAATACTAATTTTGGAGAGAACTTTATCAAATGACTGAGATAGATTTACACTTCATAGAAAGCACAAATAATTGATCTAACCCCCAAAAAACCCTGTGAGATATAAAAAGGGGCGACATAAGGATGGCACTGCCTCCTCTCTTGTTTATTTTCGTTCTTGCAATTCTGAGTAGAGATGTGAGACAAGATGAAAGGATTGTGGTAGCAAAGATCTAAAAATAAACTTAGGAAGTTAAGGGCTTTTGCAGATTACTTGCTGATGGTTTTGGAGGAGTCTTCAAAGGGAATTAAAACACGAATAGGAAAAGCAAAAGAATTGGCTGCAGTAGCAGATAACAAGATGAACAGACATGAAGATGAAAACGGAGAATCAAAGAGAATTGATGAATAAAACAGATGAAGAACAAAACCTGTAAGGAAAATGTTGGGTGCTACCCAACAAAATGTGGCTGGATGGTGAGAAAAGTAAAGTCCTGCAGAGAAAAAGCAAAAGTACCAGTACAAAATAGATGTTACCTGGCTCAGCAGGTGAGAGATTACAGATTAACAGAGTTGGAAGGGACCTTGTGGGTCATCTAGTCCAGTGGTCACCAACCAGTGAGCTGGGGACCATTGGTGATCCATGAAAAAATTTTGTTGGTCCTCAGAGAAATGTCCCCCCCAAAGCAATTAATCCAGGCTGTGTGGGAACACAAGGGTGCAGTCCTTGTGTGGTCAAGGACTAACTGTAACTTAGGGTTTTCTGCAGGGAGACTTAGCCATCATTGGCAAGAGACCCCTGCTGTGTTCTCAATCCATTTAGAGGCTAAGTGGGACGTTTAAGGACAGTCAAAGAAGCTTATTTTGGCTTATCTTGGTTTTTTTTTATTATTTTTGCAAACATATCCATCTCTTTTTTCCCCAGCCCTGCCTCCAGTGTGATATATATTTCTCCAAATAAATTTTTATTTGTCTTAGCATACATTGTTTTTGCAAATTATTTTTTTCATATTGCAATAACTATTTAATAAATCACGTCTGTGAATATACAGACTTTCCCCGATACACTTTTAAATTATATGATTGAGAGAGAGAGAGCACCCTGCAACTATCAACTAAAAAATACTTCTTTGGTCTTTTTAGTTGCCAGCAGAAAGGGAGTGGGGTAAAGCAGTGCATTTCTTAAATGCCTCAGATGGCATTTAAGCCTTGGCAGCACAAAGCTGTCGGCGTGCAATATTATTACCAGAGAGCTTGATGACTCTTGGCTATGGATGTGTCCCATTGGAAAATATATACATCCTTGGGGTGGGAGGAAGACCAGGGTCAAGGGGAAAATGAATGATGTGTTTCAGTATCACCTTCATCCAGCCAATGCCAACATGGCCACTCCTAATAAATCATTGGGAGGGCTGCAAATTTTATATGACTGTTTTATTTTGAATGTGGGTGCCAGTCTGGGAATATACAGTTATATGTTAGCACTCAGAAGAAGTTTATCTAATTCCTCTCCTGCTTGGGAGGGAGGGCACAGCAGAGAAAACTTGTTCCCTGTAATAACTAAATTAGTGCCGGCTCTTCTCTGAGTTTCAGAAATAAATCACATCCCTGAAGCCTCAAACTGCTTTCAGCCGAACAGAACAAGTTGGATGTGGCTGATCATATAACTCTTCCTGATGTGGGCAGCACTATCTCCAAGCAGTTACACCTTGGAAATCCTTTGGGGACATGTCACCCCTTAAAACAGGGGTCCCCAAACTTGGACTTGTGGACTTCAACTCCCAGAATTCTGCAGCCAGCATAGTACCAAGTGTCAGAGTATATTCATGAACTGGAATAAGAGCATGGTAACAAAGTCAGCCAATGACTAGGCATAGCAATTAAATCAGCCAATGAGGACTGTTTGGAACCTGAAACTAGAAGTAGCCTAGGCATGGTTCAATATATTAAGCTCTGTAGCTCTGATGCTCTGTTGAGCTCCGAGTCTGTCTATTGAGAATAAAACTGCTTCTTTCCTCTGCTGTGTGTCTTGCTTGCCTGCTGAACTAAAGTGAAACTGATGTCTGTTTCTGAGCTAAAGCTGAGTTGCTGTTCTGCTCTGAACCTGTAACCTGTCTGCTTCTGTTTGAGTTTGGAGAAATGTTGGAGAAACCTACAACTGGTATTGTAAAATTTACTTTGTGTGTTTATAAAGAAGTTAAGTGAAGCCTCAGCCATCTGTGTTTATTTTTCTGGTGCTGAATTTACACTGCAATAATCTGAACACCAAGTTTGGAGACCTCTGACTTAAAAGAAGACCCCTGCTAGGGGCAGAAGAAGCCCTTAGGGGTTTGAGATGCCTCCCCTGTCCCATTGAACTGCTTCAAGGTGACCTGAATGGTGGATCAAAAGAAAAAGAAACAACCCACAGCCAACAGCAGAGCAATCATAGTCACATAAAACAATAGAAATACAATACAAGTAGTCCTTGACTTGCAACATTTCATTTAGTGATTGTTCAAAGTTACAATGGCACTGAAAAATGGGGCTTATGACTTTTCCAGCATCCCCGTGATCAGGTGATCAAAATTCAGATGCTCGGCAACTGAGTCATACTTATGATCGTTGCAGCATCCCCAGGGGTCATGCTATCCCCTTTTTTGAAGCCTTCTGGCGAGCAAAGTCACTGGGGAAGCCAGATTCACTCAACAATCGGGTTACTCACTTTTCAACTGCAATGATTCACTCAACAACTGAGACAAGAAAAGCCGTAAAATGGGGCAAAAGTCACTTATAACAAATGTCTCACTTAACATTAGAAATGTTGGGCTCAATTGTAGTCATAAGTCCAGGACTACCTGTATCAATTTAATATATATATATGACGAATGAGATTTCATCAAAATGTCACCAAAATACTTCCAATTTTATGCGGGAGAAAACCCGAATAACCAAATATCCATATATATATATACATACATACATGCATACATACATACATACATACATACATACATTACAGTACCTACATACACATACACACACATCACACACACACACACACACACACACACACACACACACACAACACACACACATATATATATATATATATATATATATATATATATAATATATATATATATATAGTAATATATATATGGATCTTTGGTTATTCGGGTTTTCTCCCGCGTAGAATTGGAAGTATCTAGGCAACGTGTTCGATGAAGTCTCATTCATTCATCTTCAGGCTTGTTTCTTCAGCTCTGTGCTTCACAGTAATGTGAGCTTGCAGCTGCTTCTTCCTTTTAACTGCTAGTGGGGGTGTGACTTGATGGGGTGGGGGTTTGGCTGTGTTCTGATTGGGCTGGGTGGTGTGTCTGGCTTAGGTTGGGGGCCTGGCTGTGCTCAGTTCGTCTTAGTTGCTGGGGGATCAAAAAGAACCCCAACCAAAAGCCAGACAGAGAACAAGAGAAATGGCAAAGCCCTCCTCCCATATATAAAAGGCACTACAGACAAAATCAGCAAGATCCTCCAAAAACACAACATTAAGACAGCATTCTGCACAAACAGAAAATATCACCATCCTAAGAAACCCTAAAGACAAAATCGAGTAGAAAACCCAAGGAGTATACGAAATCCCTTGCACTGCGCTGCCCCCAACATACATAGACAAACTAACAGAAGAATTAGTGCTGCATTGAAGAGACACAAGAACTCAATCAAAAAAGAAGAATGACCTTCTTCCTGGTCCAACACCTCAAAGCCACAGACATGAGAATTGACTTTAAAAATACCAGAACCATCGCCAAAATCCGAACACTTGAACAACAGAATATATCAGAGAAGCCATAGAGATAGAAAAAAGCCCGCCCACACAGCATGAATAAACGAGATGATACCGCTCCCGCCTACCAACCATTTGGAAACCTGCCCTCATTAATAAACGAGTACCTAACATGAAGAATGACACCAGACCCACACCCACAAGTGCCACACAAATGCTACCACCACACTTCCACGCAGAAAAAAGACACCCACACAGAAGAGGAGACACGACACGAACCAGAAGCCATTACTGCAGCTGCACCACTACCCACTTCAAAACCCTCTGACCATACAAGAAGCAAACTCGACACCCACCATGAAGATGTGGCACGACCACGAACACGAAGCCACAACACAAGATCACAGCTCACCAGCTCAAATCCCAGCAAACTAAGACTAACCTGAAGCACAGCCAGGCCCCACCTAAGCAGACACCCCCAGCCAATCAGAACACAGCCAACCCCCCTACCAATCAGAACACAGCCAAACCCCACCCAATCAAGTACACCCCACTAGCAGTTAAAAGAAGAAGCAGCTGCAAGCTCACATTACTCTGAGAAGCACAGAGCTGAGAAACAAGCACTGAAGATGATGAATGAGACTTCATCGAAACGTTGCCTAGATATTCCAATTCTACGCGGGAGAAAACCGAATAACCAAGATCCACTACAATTATCGCGAAAACCTCAAGAAAACATATATATATATATACACACACACACACACACACACACACATATATATATATATATACATGTGTTTGTGTGTGTGTGTGTGTGTGTCAGCTTTGGAAGCCATATTGAGACCACCAGTTGCTCTCACATTGCCAAATTTTGAGCCTAGGAAAATGGGAAGAAGGAATTTCTTGAAGTGTATGTAGTTAGACATAACAACTTTCTTTTTCTAAGTCAAGGTCATGTTATTTCTGCACCTGAGTGAGAGGACGTCTCAAGTAGGGACGGATGGTGATTGGGGCATGGGATGTGATAATGGGTGCAGGAGGTGTATTTGTAGTTTTTTACTTATTGCAAGGAAGCCCAGAACTTTCAGATTCGGGATTCCCCAGATGTGCCAGTTTGCTATCCCAAAAAAAGAAACTTTGGGGAAGTTGTCTGTCTAGAAGTTATTTGTTGGAGGAGGTTTTCTGGAATGCTGACAATATATATGTATTTAAAAAGTGGCACTGAACAATGAGTAGTATTTAAGTCCCAATAGCCAGGGTTGGTTGTTTATTTTACAAGTTTTGGGGCCATTCAAACTTCCAACTCAACCTGTGTTTGCAGCACCGTCAACCAGAAACTTTTTTTCCCTCATTTCAGCCAAGGTCACTGGGAGTGGGCCTTTGGCAAAGGTCTCCTGGAAACAATCCTGCCCATCAACGCGCTGACGATACTGCAGTTCTGGAAGGAGGACCTTTTTGCGGGAGACCCAGCAAAGGGCACTTCCTGGAAGGAGCAGCCGTTGGTCCCCTCACCTGGGCATCCGGAGAGGCGGTCAGGGAGGCCTTACAGCCACAGAGACGTGACCCGTGGGATGTGGAAGGGAAACGTTTCATCTGATCCAGTGGAACTAGACGCAGCAGAAGAGAAAGCAAATTCTATTATTTTCTCAGGAAACAGGGAATGTCTGCACACGGTCAAAAAAGTCAAAATGGCCACCACAGCATCATCGTACATGGCGCATAGATGTTATCGTGCCCATCAAAAGTGGGCAGAGCTTCTGTTGCAGCATTGTGGCTGCCCCCTTGGCTTTTTTGACTGTGCCCTATAGACCCCACCGAGCAGGAAGTTGTTCAAGGCTTGTAGAATGACTGGAGCATACATTCACCCACTCATTCATTTATTCATTCATTCAATTGATGTCCCGCCTGTCTCCTTGATAAGATCAGTCTGGGTGCCTTCTTTATGCATTAATTGGATTGATATCGCCTCCCACCTCAACTGCATGACTCTGGGTGTCTTCCAGAAATAAAAATGAAACTACCCAAAACTAATACCGTACAGCAAGACAGGGACTAAAGGGAGACTCCATTTTGTTTTGTAGACTCTGGAACTTGATCGTGTGATGCCCTTGTTGGAGTCTGATTCTGAGAGGGAGATTGAGCAGCTGACAGGGAGTGGGAATGTGGCTCTGGTGGCTGTGGAAGAAATAAGGGAAGGGCACAGTCTGGCTGGGCATTCAGAGGAAGACCCAGGCCCACCCCCTCTTCATCCTAGGGCACACAGGGACGAATGGAGAAGGGAGCAACATGGCTTGCGGGAGAGAAAAGGGCCCTGATCCCTTTCATTAGTTGCAACTGGGAGAACAGGATATAAGTGGGGCATTTGCATGCAGCTCCTTGCTGGAAGCAAAGCGTGCATTATTTTTCTCGAGGCTTATCTGGGTTTTGGCATCCTCCCAACTGGATGTGCTTCATTATCTTTTGTAAGTCTGCAATTTATCACCCTGGCCTGCTGTGTTAATGACTTCAATGTGGTTTGTGTTGGTTTTTTTAATTTCTAATTATCTTTACTTTGGGTTCAGACTGCATTTCTGCCCTTCGTAGATTGCTTTTGGAAGAGTTTGATATCCAACCGAGGATAATTGGACATTGGGCTCAAGTTGGAGGCATTAAAGTGACTTTCTTCTATTTTTGTGACTTGGTTATTTTTGTGTCATGTCCTGGGTCATCACAGATAGCTAAAAAAAGGAACAATGCCAGGTTTTCTCCATCCTGAAGCTCAACAGGATGGGCATTTAGCCTGATAATAGGAGGTGAGTTGTTCCTGAGAACAGGAGTCCCAAAGATGCTTTTTCAAGAGGCAACTGGACTTTCTGGAACTTTTCTGGAGCCTCTTGAAAAGAGCACCTCTGGGACAACCATGACCTGGATAATGGAGAATCACCATAGACACTTAGCAAAGGGGCTCCTACCTCTGCAGGAGACTCAGTTTGGTGCCCCCTCTCCAAGATAACAGAGAAAGGTCCTGGAGTGTTCCCAATCTTTTTTGAGTGGGTGAAATTTTGCAAGAGAGAAAGTTAAAGCATTTTGGCAGTCGATGACGCCCTGCTGAGCTATTCAGATAACTGTGTGTAGGCTAGAGCTAGGCTTGATTATTTTTTTTTTAATATATGTATACATCCTTTATTGCTGCAGCTTTTGTATTTTTTCCCCGTTGTATGTTCTTCCCTGATAAGTTCATGCTGAGCTAGGAGAGTCTAGAAAAAGGGTCCATACTACAAAAAATAGCCTGCAAGTAAGAAATGGTAGGACCATCAAATAGACAAAATGGTAGAAAATGAAGCTCAAGTGCCCTGGGGGGTTTAGAATTCCAACAGCCAGACACCTGCCACATAAAACTCAGAGATTTAACAATTGTTGATAAGAGAGACCAAAAAATAATAGATATGGCAGTACCTGGAGACAACAGAATGGAAGAGAAAGAACTGAAGAAAAATCAAGAAATGCAAAGACCTGTAAATAGAATTAGAACAACTGTGGTAAAAGAAAGTGTTAGTGCCAATAATAAGAGGCGCCTTGGGTGCAATCCCAAAACAACTGAAGCTTCTTCGGCATTGACAAATTCACCGTGAGTCAATTGCAAAAGGCAGCTTTACAGAACAGCTTACATCCTGCAACAATACTGCATCTTTAACCCCATCAAACACTCACATCTGTCTATCCCAGGTCCTTGTGAAGGACTCGATAGGGGAATAAAACATGCCAAATCCAGTCTAGACTGCGAGACAAACCATCCCAACAGCAACAGCAGTAATGCAAAGAACCATCTGCAACCCCCTCATTTTTTGCAGTGATACTACTTACACTAATTTGTGCCGAATTGGACGAAAATGCTTCATCGTCTTGAGGGCAAGAAACATACCAGGCAGAAGGAAGAAGGCGCATCCACCCAGGCTGAACCAAAAGGCATTCTGGGGGAAAGGAAAGGCATACATCACCAAAGGAAAAGTATATGGGTGGGTCTTTTTCCTGGCACCGAGGGAAAATCGTCTAACTCTGGTATATAATCTGTGTCCATTTGGTTGCAGCGAAAGGTTCTTTTACTAGAAGGATGCTGGCTGAAGTAAAGTCAGGCCAGTTCTGGGTTTCCCACGGTCCAAAGGTACAGAAAGGTTTCTCCCAGCCCTCCCCTTCGTGATGAGTCAGTCTTCAATCAATCAGAACTCACCAAAGTGTTTTGAGAACGACATCATCTTCTGGACCTACCTGTAGACATCGCTGTGGTGAAGTCTGGTAACACCTTTGCACGCCAGCGAAGTTCATTAAAAATGCACCAGCTTTTATGAGCTAAAGTCCACTCATCGGAAGCAGGGCACAGATTTAGCTGAAGCAATTTTTTACTACCAGTTCTGTGGGCATGGCTTGGTGGGCATGGCTTGGATTTGTGGGCATGGCTTGGTGGGCATGGCAGGGGAAGGATATACTGCAAAATCCCATTCCCTCTCCATCCCACTAACCTGCTTTCCAGCTCCATTCTCCTGTGCAGGACAACCAAAGAAGACCCAGCCGATCAGCTGGGACTCAATGGGAGGCAAAGAATAGATGGGGGTGGGGCCAGTCAGAAGTGGGATTGGACGGTTCTCTGAACTGCTCAAAATTTCCACTACCGGTTCTGGAGAACCGGTGTGAACCGGCTGAATGCCACCTCTCAGCTGAAGCCGTTTGATAAAAGGTGCAAGGCTGGAAAAACACTGTTGGATTGCTTCAGAGTTTGACTGTCTCAAACCTAAATGGTTCTCCTCCTCCTTCTATAGTGTTTACTCCTCAGAATTGCTAAAGAAGTGTTTAATTTAAAAAAAAACATATTTCTTAAAAACCAGGCTAGGGATATACTGGTCATCCTCAGCTTACAAACACAATAGAGCCCAACGTTTTGGTTGCTAAGCAAGACAGTTGTTAAGTGAGTTTTGCTCTATTTTAGGACCCCTGGTTACCATAGTTGTTCAGTGAATGGCTGCTATGTTATACCACGGTTGTTAATCTGGTTTCCCTACTGAATTTGCTTGTAAGAAGGTCGCAAAAGGGGAACATGTGACCCCAGGACCCTGCAACCATCGTAATAAGTACGAATCGGTTGCCAAGCATCCAAAATTTGTTGACGTGACTCCTGGGGATTCTGCGACAGTCATGTGAAAAATGGTCACTTTTTTCCCAGCAGCCATTGCAAATTCGAATGGTCACTAGGTGGTAAACTGTGGGCCAGGAAAGGTCAAAGGCTTTAGTTAGGCGGCAGAAAGATTTACCCAAGGATCTAGGATGCGATTGCACAAGATCACCCGGCCATTGTCCAGAGCAGTGGAAAAAGGCTGGCAGGAAGCCACATCCTCAGTCAGCTGGAACAGAACAAACAAAAGGATATTTTGTCAGTGATTTGCACATCGCTGACCCAGGGGCATCTGAGGACTGTGAGGGAAGTCAGTTCTCACCGTGGTCCTCATCCAGTTCAGGTACTGGGAGATGTATCCCAATTCTTTCCTTACAAAGCAGTCCAACTCCTGGAGGAAAAGGAAATCTGAGTTAAAAGCAGATTTTGTAAAAGAGAAGCCCACTGTCTCCTGCGAATTCTCCCCCTCTTGATAAAATGTCATCTAAACCGAGGACAATTTCCATGAACAAATTATATGCAAATGTTTTTTTCTGCAGATAGAATCTACATGCTGGTGTTTTGGATTAGAAGACCTCCAAGTCCCTTCCAGCCCTTGGATTCTATGATTCTTTGCCATTTCTCTTTCTAGATTGACGTGGCAAAAGAAATGCAATTCTCTTGACCTGCCAAAGGTGCTTTTTCAAGAGTCAACTGGACTGTCTTGTTTTGTTTTGTTTTTCCCTTTTGAAGAAGTTTTGCTTCTCATCCAAGAAGCTTAGGACAACCATGACCTGAATGATTGAGAACCTCTGTAGACGTTTTGACCTGCCACTTTCCCAGGGTGTTCACAAATGCCACTCCTTCCTGTCAGCCTTCCCTCTTTCTTCCTTCCCTTTGCATCTCCACCCTGCCTGATTCTTCCCAGCCCCACCTTCCTTGAATTTCTTGTTTCAGAGGATGAGCTTTGTGGGGAGGGGTGAAGGGCAACAGAGGAACCCAAATACTGGATCAGAAATAAGGCCTAGTTCAGCCATAATTCTGTTTGCCATGGTGGGCCTTCTGGGCGGCTCATAATTGTTCACAAATAGGATTTTCCTCTCTTTTATTATTAATATGCATCTCCTGGTGCATCCAGCATCTTGCAGAATCCAGGTCAATGAACAGATGCAATTGCAGATGCATGGCCCAGCTCTTTCCATATGTGTGTTTGTGTATTCTCTCAACCAGATGCCTTCACGTTGCTGCTCTCCAGAAGTCCCTGCATGTATAGGGGTTGGTCTCCTAGCATATCTGGAGGACATCAGGTTGAGAAAGGCTCTGGCAGCCTATTTCAAGAGCGATTGAAGGGATCTGATGATGGGCTGTTACTCCTTGAATAGCTGCACTCTTGGGAACAACCTTTCGAGTTTACCTGTTTTCTTCAGACAGCTCACCTGTCTGAGAATCTTCTGGGTCTGTAAGGGGAGAATGGCCTCCACAAGGGTGATCTGGGATTCGGTGTTGTTGAATTGAGCCTGGGGAGAGGCAGGAAGAAAAAGCAAATTATTTGACCCTCAGGGGAGGTTGTCAAAGGAAGTAAGAACCTCTGAAAATGGCAAGTTTGCACTGAGTTCCTACACTCCACCATCTACTGCAGGACTGGTGGATACCTGGAGGAGGAGGAGCAGGAGCAGGAGCAGGAGGAGGAGCAGGAGGAGGAAAGGAAGGAAGGAAGGAAAGAAGGAGAAGGGGAAGGGAAAGGAGGAGAAAAAGGAGAAGGGAAAGCACAGGGAGATAATTATGTAGTGTAGCATTATATTTTATTTTATATAAATAATATAAATATCATTTATTTATATAATATAAATAAATAAAGGGATATAATCAGTTATCTACACAAGAATGCAACAGCCAAATCAACTTTTTAGCCACTCAACACAAAATTATAAGTATCTGTTCTAGTGTGCCATAGATAGCATCTGGGGTTGCATGCCCAGGCGCCCACAGGTGTGTGTTGCCAACCAGAACATTAATGCATGTACTTATTTATTTTTTATGCATGTCCAATCAGTCACCTTCCATTGTTCAATTGGAAATGTTGTGTGTAGAAAATGCACAAGGTGTTTAACGTTTTTATGGAAAGAAGGAACCAGTTCCTCTGTGTTTGATAACAAGGTGTTTTCCCTTTGTCTGTAATTATGGTCCAGCTGGCTGGCTGTCCTCCCCACCCCCAGCCCACAAAAGCAAAGTATCTGCTTAATCTTTAATTGTGTAAGATGTTTTGGCTTCAATTTGCATTCATTATCCTATAATAGGTGAGAGAGGATGAAATGTCCTTCAATGAAGAACTCAGCCTCCAGAGCAGAACAAAAGCAACGTCTCCTCTTAAAGGCAGGTTTTGTTGGGCCAAACAGGCCTTTTGGTTCATGTAGAAAACAATGAATTTTCATAGATGAAATAGCTTTAGACGGGCTAATGTGGAAGCACTGTTCAGGTAGTCCTCGACTTACGACCAACTTAAGGAAATCTGGAAGATGGATGGATGGATGAGAGAGAGAGAGAGAGATAAAGAAGGAGAGAGATAATGGATGGAGATGAGAGAGAGAGAGAGGGAGAGAGAAAGAGGGAGAGAGAATGTATGGAGATAGATAGATAGATAGATAGATAGATAGATAGATAGATAGATAGATAGATAGATAGATAGATAGATAGATAGATAGATAGATAGATAGATAGATAGATAGATAGATAGATCAAAAAGATTGCATCCCTGAAATTATTTCACCTGTAATCACAATACCTGGAAGCTAGGTGACATGGTTGTTAAAAACTGGACACTTTCTTTCAGTTGTGCCTATAAATAAAATGAAATAAAACAAATTAATTTGGTCCTGTGAAATATTAATCACATGCTTCCTCTTCCATTCAAATAGAACCAGAAACCCAACCTTCACTTTATATAAAATTATATTTTATAGACTATTAATTTAAAATCTCCAAATAGTTCGCTTTGGTGGTGGGATTCAGCCAGTTCGCACCAGTTTGGGAGAACCGTTTGTTAACTTTTTGAGCAGTTTGGTGAACTGGTTGTTGGAAGAAATCATTAAGGCAGAGAACTAGTTGTTAAATTATTTGAATGCCACCATTGGGTTGCTTGCTGTTTCTGTTGAAGCCCTTCTGAATTTCAAGTTGAGGCTCCTGGGTGTGATTCACTGAAAGCTTACCACAAGGGCCTCCATTGGGAGGACTATCTGGTTCTGGATTCTTCTGAGCTTCTGAGCTTCCTCAACCAATCGTCCTGCCAGAGTTCTGTCGCTCTGCGGGAAACATCAACATCTCTGGGTTGACTGGGAAGCGAGGACAGGAGTTTAAGAAAGACTTTGCTCCTTTCCCACTCCCCTATAAATGGCCACCCATCTCATCTGGTTCCCCACCTGAACGTTACTCAACCTTTCAAGATCTACTGCCAATCCTTCCACATTGGTCTTCACCACAGGGTTGCGCAACTGAAAGAGAAATAATCAGCCATGTAAGGGGCTGTGAGAATATCCTTGGGAGGAGGAAAATAATACCTGAGACAACAGTCTGCAGAAGGAATGGAGGTGCTGAAAGTGTCTCAGCTGGGGCCCTCCCTACTTCTCTGGAAAGTAAAGGTGAGGGAGGGGAGAAGAGCTTTCAATCTTTCATACTTCTGTTATTATGGAGTGTCCCTGCAGGTTCTACCGTGATAATCATGATCAACTTTAGGAGGTGATGTTTATCTCTATTTCTTAAGCCAAAGAGCCAGCATTGCCCAGAGAGGTTTCAGCAGTCATGGGCCAGCATGACATCATGCTGCAGCATGGAGCATACAGCGAAATATGGAATGCTGTTACCTTCCCACATGTTTATATGCTGCTGCAGTAACCTTACAAATAAAGGTAGAGTTAGTCATGATCTGAGCATCTTGTCTGGACTATCTAGAAGACCTGACACCGAGTGACTTCTGCATCTGTAGTTGTGGGTAGAAAAGAACATCCCAAAGGTAATTTTTCCAAAAGGCAACTGGACTTTCTTGTTTGTTTTTTTCCTTTGAAAACATCTCGCTTCTCCTTCAAGAAGCTTCTTCAGTGAAGAACTTGAAGAACTAAACTGAAGAACTGAAGAAGCTTCTTTGAGGAGAAGCGAAACATTTCCAAAGAAAATAGAAAAACAAGTGAGTCCAGTTGCCTTTTGGAAAAGCCCCTTTGGAACAACCATGACCTGGATAATTGAGAGCTTCCATGCTTCCGTAGACATAGAGTCCAGGTAGGACATCCATCTCCTCCTTCCCCCAGTTACAGACTCACCTCTGCCGTGAAGTCAGCGTAGTTGACCAAGTCCACCTGGCTCTTTCTGAAGGTCTCCAAGTCCCGCCGCCCTTCTGCATTCAGCAAAACAATGTCTTCGAAGTGGAAGTTGATGGCATGGAGACGTTCCTGAAACTCGGCCGTGTACTGGAGCAGAAGGGGAGGGGGAAGTGAAGGCTGCTTTCACAATGGCAAGTTTGAATGCGGTTATTCGATTTAAGGTTGAACGAAGTTTAATGAATTCATTTTTAATAATTTTATTTTTTTAATCACTGGATTCAATTTTCTGAATTTAGTATAGCCGCCTGACTCCAATGTAAAAGGTAAAATCAATACTGGAAGGACATCCTGGGGGTGGTATCCCCATTCTCCCTCAACCTTCAGGCTTGTATAGGCTGAGAAATGGTCAGATTGACTATGAAATCATTTCTTCCATGCATTTTCCCACTTGAAATAACACCCTGATGTGTTTTTACTGCTACTTCTGTCGATTTTTTTTTCTGGGGAGGAAAAAAACAACAAAGAGAACAGATGCCCATTGTCTTCCCCAACCTGGAGTGTCCTCCTGTGGACAATTGTGCCTCAAAAACAAAGTTTGAAAGGATGGAACTGTGTCTCCCAAACAGGGAGCCACACAAAATATATGTCCTGGGCCAGAAGTTTTCTTTAGACTTTACGTTTTTACAGATTAAGAGTTGGAAAGTACCTTGTAGGTCATCTAGTCCAACCCCCCAACCCCCCAAGCAGGAGGCCCTGAACCATTTCCGACGCTTCTTGAAAGCCTACAGTGATGAAGCTCCCACAACTTCCAAAGGCAACTTCTGTTCCACCAGTTGATTGTTCTCACTGTTAGAAACCTTATTTCCAGGTTGAATATCTCCTTGATCAGTTTCCATCCCTTGTTTCTTGTCCTGCCTTCAGGTACCTTGGAAAATAGCTTGACCACCTTCCTCCTCTCTGTGGCAGCCCCTCAAATATTGGAAGGCAGCTCTCCTGTCTCCCCTGGTCCTTCTCTTCCCTAAACTAGCCAGACCCAGTTCCTGCAACCATTCATCATATATTTTAGCCTCAGTCATCCCCTAATCATCCTGGTTGCTCTTCTCTGTGCTCTTTATAGAGTCTCAATGTCTTTTTTATAGTGTGATGACTTTTCTTTTATCAAGAAAAAGCTGTATAAGCCTGCCACCTAATCTGATGTTATGTACCTAAGATTCAGAACAGGAGCCTCGCTGATCCTGAAAGCGTCTGCACAAAACAGGAAAAGATTATATTAAGATCTCCCCCTATTTTTTGTGGAGAGAGCAAATTAATCATTGAGAATTCTCCAGTAATAAAGATGGAATGAATTCTCCAAGGAAAGGTGACCTACCTTCTTTAAGAGTGCAAAAGTAAATAAGGTTGTGAGCTTTTGGAGTTTACAAAAAGGGTAGCTAGGCTAATACTCACCCCCCAAGTATATTTAAATATAATGAAGAGAAACGTTGCCTAAAATTCAAGCCCCATCCCAGCCAATACTGCAAAACAAGTTCTCTAACTATTTTCATCTGATTTAACAGAGGATGCCAGCCTGCAGTATATTTAATGTATTGCTTGATTTGAGAGGGGAGGATGCTGTGATCCAGTGGTTTTCTTCCCATATTGATAGGAATATCTGGAGAACCTCTGGGAGCCAAGTATTGAAGTAGAGCTGAGCCTGACGGTGTGTTTTTGTCTCCTAAGATCCTTCTGAAGGATCCCAGGGGAATCGAGCCTTGCTTTGCAAAAGGGGGCAACCAAGGATGCAGCGAGAGGCTTGTTACCTTGGCAACGCTGAGATGCTCGCTGAGGCTATACTGGTCCTTCAGCTGCAGGACTTCCCAGAGGCCTGCACCATTCTTGCACTGCCTGAAAGGAGATGGAAAGAAATGAAGCCAACCCCCTCCACATCAGCTTGCAATCTGCCTGCTTTATACAAGATGTCTAGATCGTGTTGACTCACAACTCCCAGCCCCCTTCATTCCTAATGTTTGGCTCTGCCAGGTTAGGGATACCAGATGTTGGGCAAAAGGAGAACACGTCTTCCTTTTCAGCTGCAAATCCTCCATCTGGCAAGGCAGAGCTTTAATTCCAAATATTGTTGAGACAATAGGATTGTAGGACCGGCACTCTACGGAACAGAATGGAATAAGAGAGTTGGAAGGGACCTTGGAGGTCTTCTAATCCAACCAGGTGACCCTATACCATTCTAGACAATTGTCCTTGTTCTCCGATGCCTGTTTAGTTATCTTGTACTAGGATTAAGGGGACATGATAAGATGGATGGAAGCTTCTGAAAGAGAGATACAACCTAGCATTAAGGAGAAATTTCCTGATAGTGAAATCAATCAATGGGACAGCTTGCCTGCAGAAGTTTGGACTGGATAGCCATTTGACTGGGATGGTATAGGTTCTCCTGCTTGGACAGGGGGCTGGAATAGAAGACCTCCAAAGTCCCTTTCAACTCTCTTATTGTGTACTCTGTAACCCTATTGAGGAGATTGCCTGGAGGGAGCCAGCCAGTCCAACTCTTGAGCAAAAGGAGCCCTTGGAAAAAGGGGGTACTCACTGATATGCCGATGTGAGGTTGAGATTCTGCTTTAAGCCAAGGTATTGAGAGGCATTCATGGAAGGCGGGAGGTTGCCGGGGGTGTCGATGAACTGAATAATAAAAATAATAATTGTGCATTATTGCCAAATTGTGTTGTCAAATTGTGCATTGACAACATTTCCATCTCTCAGTTGCAAAAGGCTATGCTAGAGCCACATGTCTACTGTGCCAATGCATTACAACAAGGTGGCTTCTTGGAGGAAGTCAATGCCCATGAAGGCCAACCCTAGTTAAAGAACTGGCAGGTGGGACTTCACATTGTGGACAGAGGATAATAATAATACCAATGGCACGGTGGAAAGCACGGTTGCTGGTCAATGGTGATGCACTGGGAGAGGTTAATATCAAGAGAGGAACCATCCCTGCTACTGATGGGCTCAGTTGTGGTCATAAGCATAATTGAGGATTATCTGTACTCTTTTTATTTTATCTTTCCCTGGAATTCCTTTAAAAGAAAGGTGCAGATTTTCAGCACTATCAGATAACACATTTATGCACCTGATAAAATTAATTGTGTACAAGTGGATGTGTGACACAGAAAAAGAAGGGGGAGGGGAATTGCCTGCAAACACTTGTGGACTGATTCTCCCAAGTGCAACAATTTCCACACCACTTTTTCAAAGGTTTTGGAGCTGATGTGGATCAGAGTTGGCCAAGATGAAAGAACTACAGTATTCTATAGCTTTTGCTGGTTGAGGAATGCTGGGAGTTGAAGTCCACAAAACTTAAAGTTGCCAAGGTTGGAGACCCCTGTTCTAGGCAAGTGACTGTTCAATTTCTTCTGGAAAACTCTCGTGATTTACTTCACTCTGCTCTCGTGAAGCAGACACTACTTCTGAAGGCAAACAGTTCTACTGATTAATTTTCACTTTCCAAAAAATTTCTCCTTAGTCCTAGGTTGCTTCTCTCCTTGATTAATTTCCAGACATTGAGTCTTGTCTTATCCTCCAGTGCTTTGGAAAACAGGTTGACCCCCCTCTTCTTTGGGGCAGCCCCTCAAATATTGGGACACTCCTATCATCTCCCTTAGTTCTTCTTTTCACTAGACTGGACATGTCCAATTCCTGCAACCGTGTTCTTTGTATGTTTTAGCCTCCAGCCCTCTAATCATCATTGTTGCTCTTCTCTGCACTCTTTCCAGAACATCAACAACAACAAAAGCAAGGCTCCTTTAAAATAAGGCCAACAACTCTGAAACTCCCTTCCTCGTGTTCATGCAGACAAACTCACTCTGAGTATCTCTTGATTGGCCCAAGGTTTGCACACCAACGTTTGGATGTTTCCTCCAATCAGAAAGGTGACAGTGACCAAGAGAATCAGAATCCAGGAGAAGAGGAAGCTGAAGGTCACACCGCTGTAATCAGATAGACAAACACATGTCAGGGAGGGGACAAAAGTCACCACTGCATTTCCCCATCTGGATTGTTGCTCCTTCCAAAGAACCTGGAAGCCAGGTTGAGCAGAGGGAAGCATCTGACATCTCTGCTTAGGTACCAGGTACCTAGAAATAGCCACATTCTGTCCTCCTTGTTTTGTTTCACTGTTTTGTTCTGCAGAAGGACCTCAATTGTCCTCAAATTTGGATATGGAGATGACATGAGGGGTTCTTGATGCTCCCTGCTTGGTTGTTTTCTGGTAGATGTTTCATTACCCTAATTAGATAACATCATCAGTGCCAGAAGGGAATGGGGTTGAGGAGGAGGAGGACTGTGTCCTTGGTCTTCCCTGAGTTTGGTTATTTGCTTTCAGACATTTTATTACCCAACTAGGGAAAATCATCAGTGCTAGGAAGTAGAGTTTGCAGGAGGAGGAGGAGGAGGAGGAGGAACAAGAAAAGGAGGATGTGGGGTCCTTGGTGCTCTCTAATGTCTGCTTTCTTGAAGACATTTCATTACCCAACTAGGTAACATCATCAGTGCAGGAAGGGATGGGGTTTGCTCACATTTTATATTCCTGCCCTGTCAGTGTTGGTGGGGATGGTCTTGGAGGTTCTTTGGTTGGGCTGTTTACTGTTAGCTTGTTTGGCAGTTCCTTCATGGGGGTATTGTTTACTTCTTGATTGTTGGTCTGATGTTAATCTTGGAGCTAATCTATGCTCATCTGGGTGCTGGCAGAGGTGGCCTTCAGCAGGTTCTGACCAGTCCTGGAGAACCGGTAGCAGAAATTTTGAGTAGTTTGGAGAACCAGCAAATCCCACCTCTGGCTGCAGATTTTGCAGTATCCTCCCTCTGCCATGCCCACCAAGAACAAGTAGTAAAAAAAAACCTGAATCCCACCACTGGTGGGGAGGTGTTGCTGGTGGTTAGTGAAATGTCTGCAAGAAAACCACCCAGCTCAGAGATCACCAAGGAGTCCTCACTTCAACCCTGAGCTGCAAACATTCTCCTTTACGGATAGAGACGACATCCAAGAATTCTTACATGATGAGAAATTTGGCTCCAGCTTCAGCCCGGCTCTCGTATTCACTGGGATCCTCTCGCACAACCAAACCATAAGTGCCAAAGGAAAGGCCCAGAACATTACAGAAGACAATCAGCAGGATAATTGTGCATGCTATTGTCCCTACAATCCACCTGGCCAAGACAAAAAAAGGAAGGAGACAATTTCAGGCTCTGAGTCAGTTCTTAACGCTTCCACCAGAAATGTGGTGTGCTGGTTTCAGTTCAGTTAGAAATGTTTAAACTGGGTGGGTGAATGCAAGGGATGTTTTACAGGCTTGGCATCCATGGTGTTTGTGTCCTAAAAAAAAAGTCTAGATGGCCTCTGTGGACACAGGGTTGAAACCATCACCTTCATTTCTTGGGACCTTCCTGCCCTCCTGCTTCTGGCTACCCCAGGCAAAATATTTGCACCCTCTAACACTTGTTATATTGGCAACTGGTACAATGTTGGAAGACTTGAGGGACAGGTGAGGGACAGAAAATCTGCCAATGGGGATACTGTTGTAGTCAAAACCTACTTGATGACGATAATCATGATTGATCACTTATAGCTTTTATGTACGCCGAGAGTTTATACACTGAAAATAAATTCCTTGTGTGTCCAGTCACACTTGGCCAATAAAGAGTTCTGTTCTGTTCTAATAAATCAGTTGAAATATTTGTGCGTATATAAAAGTATTTGGAGCTGTTGTGGTCAATGGAAGGTTTTCATGCACAACCCTACATCAACAGTGGGTCCTCCCACAAGATCTCATGATGATTTTCTCAGTCTTGGGTCTTCTCCTTGGACAGCCTGATACTCCAACTCCTTTTTGCAGTGCCCAAAGTTCTAGTCCAATCATTTATTTATTTGTATCCCACCTTTATTAGTATTTCTATAAATAACACATTTATAGAAATACTAATAAAGGTGGGATACAAATAAATAAGTCAAAAGAAGGAACACCAGAAAGCATAGAGTACGCCTTTAAAAAATGAGCCCTCCTAAATCTCCTCCTTTCCTGCAATACCAGGGGGAAAGGAAATTTTCTGGCCAGGCTGGTCAAATGTGTGCTGTAGCTCTGCCCATATTACATTACCACTCCATTCACCAGCATTCTCAATCCCTTCCAATGTTAGGAGTGTTGGGTTTCTTGTCAGATAAATGTTTGCCAAGTATCTGCTCTGCCCAGCTCTCCTCTTTTACCTGTATGTCTCAAAAGGTTTCACCTCCTTCAGGAAAGGGCGGCTCATATTCTCTGCCTTTGCCAAGGCCTCGTTCATGGGACGGGTCTGGTCAGAGATGGGGAAGTCATCTGCAACAAACTGGACCTTTTGGGCAGCTCTCTCAACGTCCTTCTTCAGCTCTGCAAGGAAAGCGAAGGGTTGCCATCCATGGCTTCCACCATGCAAGAGTCACCATGGTCCTCGTGCCAAAACATGCCCGATGCAGATTTTACATTGTTTGCACAGAGAAACTGTGATTGCCAGAGCATCCACCGGGCACTTACAGTTACTATGGTACATTGTGGAGTCTTCCTATCTGATTTACCTAGGATCTAGGTGCTAGAAACTTCTCCAGTCCTTCCTCCAGAAGCTACACTACTGTACAAAAAAGAGGTTGAGACTTTGGGGAAAAAAAGAAGAGCAACTAAGATGATCAAAGGCCTGGCGATTAAAACATATGAAGAACGGCTGCAGAATTTGGGTCTGGCTAGTCTAAAGAAAACAAAAACTAGGGGTGACATGATAGGAGTATTCCAGTATTTGAGGGGCTGCCACAAAGAAGAGGGGGTCAAGCTATTTTCCAAAGCATCAGAAGACAAGACAAGAAACAATGGCTGGAAACTGATCTAGGAGAGAAGCAACCTGGAATTAAGGGGAAACTTCCTAACAGTGAGGACAACTGACCAGTGAAACAGAAGTTGCCTTCAGAAATTGTGGCCACTCCGTCACTGGGAAGTTCTTAAGAAGAAACTAGACAGTCACTTATCTGAAATGGTATAGGTTCTCCTGCTTGAGCAGGGGGCTGGACGAGATGACCTCCAAGGTCCCTTCCAGATCCTGGTCTAGTCTAGTCTAATCATCATAATAATTCAAATTGTCTGTTCCTGGCCCGCAACGTGACAATTTTTTGACACACTCCGGATGCCATTGTATGAATTCAGGTCATTTTTTCCTGGAAAAACTTCACTCACCTTGAACAAATTTATCCATTTTCATGACTGTAAATTGTGGAATTGCATTGAAACTGTTGTTGGCCTAGAAGTGTAAAAATAATATTTTTAACAGTGAAATTGGAGACAAAAATGTGTGTTTTGCTGAAAGGAGATCCCTTCAAGAATCCTTCCTCACTTACTTTGTGAATCATTTCAGAGAAATCCGTCTGAGGCAGCCCGTGCAAATTTTTCAAAACTTTTTCAACGGAAGGCACCTGAAGAAAGACATGGTTTGTAAAAGATTAATCCCTGGGATCCAAGATCAAAGTGACAATATATAAAACAGTATTGACATGGAAAGCAATCACAGCCTAAATCTGGCTTAAATTTGAGCCAGCGGTATGCTGCAACAGCCAAAATGTCAATGCAATCCTTTATTGCATAAACCAGGGGTCCCCAAACTTGGCAATTTTAAGACTTGTGGATTTCAACTCCCAGAATTCTCCACCCAGCATAGCTTTAAGTGAAGACTTGTGAAATCCACAAGTCTTAAAGCTGCCAAGTTTGGAGACCTCTGGCATAATACAGATGGATAGAATCAAAATCATGTGCCGAATTACTACCACTTTATAAAGCCTTGGGAAGACCACATCTGGAATACTGCATCCAATTTTGGTCACCATACTACAAAAAAAGGTGTTTAGACTTTAGAAAAAGTGCAGAGAAGAGCAACTGAGATGATTAAAGACCTGGAAACTAAAATGTATGAAGAATGGCTGCAGGTTTTGGGTTTGGCTAGTCTAAAGGAAAGAAGAATTAGGGTTGACATGACAGCAGAACTTCAGGATTTGAGGGGCAGCCCCAAAGAAGAGGGGGGTCAAATTATTCTACAAAGCTCCAGAGGGCAGGACAAGAAACAATGGATGGGAAACTAATCAAGGAGAGAAGCAACCTGGAGTTAAGGACAAATTTCCTAACAGTGAAGACAATTAACCAGTGGAACTTCAGAAATTGTGGTTCCTTCTTTACTGGAGGTTTTTAAGAAGAGACTGGACAGTCACTTGTTGTCTGAAATGGTTTAGGGACTCCTGCTTCAGCAGAGGGTTGGACCAGGAGACCTCCAAGGTTGAAGATTCAAGCCAACCTATTTATACCTTGTTGTATAGTTCAACAAGGCCCATTTCATCTCAGAATCATGTCCCGTAACCAGTTCATTTTTCCAAGAGAGTTTTGGATCGCGGTACCAGAGGTGGTATTCAGCTGGTTCTGACCAGTTCTGGAGAACCAGTCGTGGAAATGTTGAGTAGTTTGGAGAACCAGCCAGTCCCACCTCTCACTGGCCCTACCTCCATCTATTCCCTGCCTCCCATTGAGTCCCAGCTGATTGGCTGGATCTCCTTTGGTTGCCCTGCACAGGAGAACGGAGCTGGAAAGCAGGTTAGCGGGATGGGGAGGGAGTGGGATTTTGCAGTATCCTTCCCCTGCCACGCCCACCAAGCCACACCCACAGAACCAGGAGTAAAAAAATTTGAATCCCACCACTGGGATGTGTCATTCTCGTTTGGGTGCCATCAAGATCCGGATTGGCTTACATTTTGGAAGTCAGCCCCCAACTTCAAGTCCTGAGCTCTGCTGAGGACCCCCATGCAGTACGTGCAATGGGGTTCTTCCAGGAGAGAAGTGAGGCTTTGCTTCTGCTCCTTCAGCGCCGATGCCAGCTCATCCTGGTCCCAGATCAGGGCCTGGACAGACCCGTGGATCGTATGCAAGTGGTGCAGGGAGTTCTCTAGGTCTTAAAGAGAAAAGTCATCCAGGAGATGGGATGTCTGGATGTTTTCATGCCAAGCTATCACAAATTCCATGCGAGCCAATTAACCTCTACAGGTAATCCATGACTTACAACCACAACCGAGTCCAAATGTTCTGCTGCTAAACGAGACAGTTGTTTAGTGGGTTTTGCCCCATTTTACAACCTTTCTTGCAACAGTCGTTAAGTGAATCACGTCAGTGGTTAAATTCATAACATGGTTGATAATAGAATCTGGCTTCCCCGTTGACTTTGCTTGGTGCAGTGGTCACAAGTGTGAAAAATGATCATAAATAATGTTTTCAGTGCTGTTCTAACTTCAGACAGTCAGTAAGTCAACTCTTGTAAGTGAATAGTAGTTGTGTCTGACATCTTCACTTTTTTAACTCCTTCCTCTCTAGCCCTTCCTCTATTTTGCTGATGACACTAATTTATTCAAGTTGCCAAGGTTGGAAACCCCTGATCTAAAATATTCTGTGGTATCAGGAGTCAATATGAATTGAAACAAGTTATGCATGTAAAGTCAGTAGACCAGATCCCATCTAGGAGTCCTTGAATTATGACCACAACTGAGCCAAAAGTTCTGTCAGGATTCCAGCAGTTCCCCCCAATTAAATCATGACTCTCGAGCCAAACTTCCGAAACTTCAAAAGGATTTATTGGAAGTTAACATGTCTGGCACTGCCTGAGTGTAGCCGACTCTAAGACACATCATTCATTGTCACTCTTGACCCTGGTTTTCCCCACCCCACCCCCTGGCTGTATCATAAATCATATTCTCCAATGAGACACATTCATAGCCCAGAGTCATCAATCATGTTTTCCAGTTAGAGTTTTGCAGGGTAGAAACTTTGGTCACCTAGTTACTATCTCTGAAAACATTTATGGAATGCAAGCTGCCCACTGTTCCCCCCTCTCTTTCTGTTGGCAACTCTAAAAAGATCATGGAAATATTTCATGAGTTGACACATTCATTAAGTGAATTTTTCCTCCATTTTACAACCTTTCTTGCCACCGTTGTTAAGTGAATCCCTGCATTCATTCGTTGAGTGAATCTGCCTTCCCCAAGGACTTTGCTGGTGGGGAGGTCGCAAAAGGGGTTCGCAAGACCCGGGACACTGTAACCGTTGTAAGTATGAGTCAGCGGCCAAGCGTCTGAAATTTAATCCCGTAACTGTGGGGATGCTACTATGAAAAACCCTTTTTTTCCAGTGCAGTTGTAACTTTTGAGCAGTCAGTAAGTAAATGGTTGCAAACTGAGGAATAGCTGTATTAGTTTTTTCCTTCTAAGAGCTCCACTTGGGACTGGCTACCGTGAGCTGCAACGGTGGCCGTTCTACAGCGAGGCTTACAAATTTCGTGCAGAAGCAGTGGCACTACTCCAGGTTTCCGTGTCAAAAGAACTCAAAAGGGCCCTGAGCTTTAATGGCATGGCTACAGCTGCCACTTTGACACACCCATATATATTACTCCCTTTTGGATCTCTCTAGCCCAGGGGGCACAAGAGTATGCATTAAAAGGACCTGACAAGCACAGGACAGCAGGTGAAAGGCATAAAAAGCTGACTTCCTAACAGCTGGGACTTTTTGTACAATCCTTTGATTTAGTAGGTGATGTGCAGCCCTGATCCAGCCTAATAAGCTCCTGCCAAGGCCACCCCCAGGCTAGCCTCACATCTGATGGCAGCAAACTCCCTAGCTTAACTCCGAGTTGTCTGGCTTCTCTCTTGAGAGTTTAGTGCCCCCAAGTTGCAAAAGAGATAGAAAGAGAAAGTGCTCTCTGCCCCTATTTTACCTATCTGTACATTGTCTCCTTTTATCCACCTTCACTCCAAGAGGTTTCCAAGAAGATGCTGCCATATTTTCCCATTAGAAGTGGCTCCAGACTTTTAATTGTCTTCTCTGAAAATATCCCAGGGTTAAGTGGCTCCAGCCCTTTGATTCTCTTTCCCGAAAATGTTCTCACTGTTAACTATGCAAATTGGGATGGGGGGGCGCGTCCCGATCAAAGAGGGTGGCCGGAAGAGTTGCCTTGAGTGAATCCTGCAATAAGCCAAACTAAACCTACTTTCCCTGGTCTGATGCTCAGCAGGTGTGTCGAACTACAACTCCCAGAGTTCCTAGCCAGCCAAGGCACACTAAGGAGCCGTTCCTTCCATCCTTGAAAGAAGCATTGGGTTAAGCTAAGTTGCTATCAGCCCTCCAAGGAAGACAAGACCAGAAATCATGGAGATTAATTCCAACTTTTATTCATTGTTATTAGTATACTGTAATTATCTCACTTATTTGTGAGAAAGAGGAGAGGCTCAAATTATGTTTCTACTCAAGACTCAGATTGCTTTTATCTACCACTGTCTTCATTCTGATTCTCCCTCTTGTTCCTCAAGATTATTTCTTCTACCTGTTGGAAGACTGTGTTGCATTAAGAAAAAGAAAGAAAGGAAAAGGAAAGACTTTTTCTTACCTTGCACCCTGTCCTTGAGGGCAGCCATAGCGGAAGACACGGTTTCCTTCAGCAGAAAGTGAATGGTGCTGCCAATGGTCCAGCTAATATCTACAAGGCACAACACCACCTCTGGTGAAATCTCCAGGGGGAAAAATGCATCTCCCATTTGGGACAGGAGCCACGTGCCCCCCAAACTCATGCTCATCTCCAACTGTATCATGCAACTACTGAACTAGATAGGACACACATAATGAACATCATTTTGAATCATTTTAAACACAGGTTTCTAGGCATGATGGCGGTGGGTATTTGCTTGAAATTAGGCAACTTTTTATTTTGATGGCATTGTTATTGCTTCGCGTTGCACACAACGGCTATTACTTTAAACAATCTTATGGCAGGCCTTTCAAAATTTCTCCACATTATGATGGACATTAATTTGGTCATTTGTAAAAGAGATAAAATCCTGCCAGTCCTGTAAAAATAATAGGTTCCTGCTTTATTTTTAAGCCTGGGAAACTAATCGGCTCTCTTATCAAGGGAAGCTTGATATGCCAACAAAACAATTCCATGGCTCTTTTTTTCCACTTCCTGAAAGTGAGCTGCTTCAGCTGCAGCTCACAAGAGCTTCTGCCTTTTGATAAAATTGGATGGTTGGGAAAAGAGATTGAACTGCAGTGGTTGATACAGCATTAATCCCCCATTCTTCTCATTCAACCCCCAGGCATTCACTCGGGGCCAAAAATAAACAGTTCCCTTTGGAAAACACCTGAACTTTTTTGTTTGCAAAAAGCAGATGGGCTGCATTACACATGTTGTATGTTTATGCCACTGACCCAAAAACAACAATTATTATTATTACCTTTATTGCCAAAGGACAACATGTGTACAATGAGATTGGTTGAGCCTCCCTTCGTGCACACACACACACACAAAACACAACTCACAGTGAGGACAGAAGTCCCTAACCCAGATCCAATCTTACTACACTATGTGACCTCGTTGCACAATTCACCAGCCCTGCAAGTCTATCCTGCTATGTTGACATGAAATTAGTTTCTGTTCAGGAGTCTGACAGCCCAAGGATAGAAAGTTCTTCAGCCTGTTGGTGTGGCTGGCTATGCTTCTCTATCTCCTACACAATGGTAGGAGAGTGAAGAAGTGCTGACCGGGGTGCGAGTTGTCCCTGAGGATTTTCCTCACTCTTCCAAGGCAACAAGCCCTAGTGAGGTCATCTATTGTGTCAGGGAACAGCCCACGATGTTTTGTGCTGTGCTCACCACCCTCTGTAGCATCTTTCTATCCACGGCTGTCAAACCAGCATACCACACCATCATGCAACATGTGAGGATGCTTTCTATTGTGGACTGGTAAAAGGAGGTTGAAACAAAAGGTTGCATTGGTGGAAAAAAATCTCTCCCCAAGGATCCGCAGTGGAAGAAAAAGGGACTTACTGTTCAGGTCACCGAGAATCTGCCTTTGGGGGACCCTAAACTGTTCCACCGTCAGCCGAAGCCCCTGTCGTGGAAGGAGAGAAAAGTCAGGTCTCCAGAGCCAAAGGAAAGCTAGGAAGGAGAGGGACTGTTGTCCCCAGGCAGCAGCAAACCTGGAGTGTGAGCGACTGATGTTCTTTCTTTTTGGCTTTTTGCAAACCTGGCCTGATGTTCCCTAAAACGGGGAGATTTGTGTAAAGATTTCAGAGTTGGACATTTAGCCTACAACAAGAGATGCCACTTAGCTAATCTTGGATGGTCTTAAAAACATACAGGTAGCCCTTGAGATACGACAGTTCATTTAGTGACTGTTTAAAGTTACAACGGCACTAAAAAAAAAGTGACTTGGGTGCGTTTTTTTCGCCCTTATGACCCACAGCCACATGATCAAAATTCAGAGGCTTGTCAAGTGGCACATTTTTGTGACAGTCCCAAGGCCAGGTGAGCCTCTTGCGCAAACCTCCAATGAGCAAAGTCCACAGGGAAGCCAGATTCGCTGAACAACTTGGGGTGATTTGGTTAACAACTGTGGCAAGAAAGGTCATAAAATGAGCAAAACTCACTTAACAATGGTCTTGCTTAGCAATAGAAGTTGGTGGCTGAGACTCAAAGATTACCTGTACCGTCTGGGGAATTCTGGGAGTTGAACTCCACACACCTTAAAGTGGCCAGGGTTAAAAACAAAAAACGCCGTCCCCTTCTGTAGCAACCCCAGGCTTTTTAGATGGGGGAGGTAGGATGGGAGCTCCTGTGAGGCTGAGCCCTTTTCCTCCCCCCAGAGGCAGCCTATCCTGACTTTGAGGAAGTGGAGGGGGCAGCTCCTGGGTCCCACTCACCCCCCATTCTCCCTCTCTCAAAGCCTTCCTTTGTGCAACAAAACCCTTGCAGCAGAATTTGAAAGAGCTGCTGGCATCATGCGCCCCCCTCTCCTTGCCCTGCTTTGCAGCTGCCAGTTTGCAGCCTAGAAAACACCTGCCAAGCAAAGGCATCACCATGGTGACAGTGTGACGCTGGGCATGAGTGCCAGGGGAAATGCTCAAAGCACTGGAGCTCTGGAGCACGAACAAGCTTCATTTCTGGATTTCCAAACTTCAAAAAATCTAGAAATGGGTTTTCTCGAAGGGATCGGCTATACAATCCACGGCGGCTGTCAAAGCTCCGCCATTTTGTTAAGGTGATGTAAACAGGCAACCTCTTGACTTTTTTTTAACCCCGGGGAGACCCCTGATCCTTTCAGCCCTGGAGTGGTTTGCCTTGAAGGGTAACCTTGTAGTTACGTGATGATAAAGGGAGTGAATAGCCCACCACCGGCCCTAGGAAGTTTCATCCTCCCACCTTTCTTACAACTGAGGTCCTTTCCAATCCATTGACCTTCCTTCCAAAGCCTCTGTTTCCTTGTTCAATATTGGAGCCAAAATGAAAACCCACAACTTTCATGATCATTTGTAGGTGTTTTTTTTTCCACAAATGGTGTGGACCATCCGTATTCTAAATTTATAAAACCCAGCTGAAATTTCATGTTTCCATTACAATCTCATCATGGGTAAAAATATTCTTTTCAAACATCTCCCCAATTAGCTTGGCCTTCCATGGTTTCTTCTGCCCAAATAATGTCATTTCTCACTCCTGATTTTTTTTTTTAAAAAAAAAACACTTTACCTCTGGCCTCACTTCATGGCCCTTTCCCCAACCTCTTGTCCTCTGGTCAGATTTGACCTGCTTAACAGTGTGGAGTGAACACAGCCTCAACGCCCCGAGTTGCCTCATGCCAAAATGTTTGGCATGAAGTGGAAATGATGATGTTTTTTAACAGATTGGTCCCTTGGATGTTTCCAGAGTCAACTCACGCGAGGAATCCCATTCAGATGGCTCTTCAATGTCCTCAAGGTGTGGAGTGCGTCTCGGGCACCAGGGTCCATCTCTTCTTTCACCTTCTGGTTGGCAGCAAAAGCACAGATAACACACCCCCTGGTGAAAAATAGCAATAGCCATAGCCCTTAGACTCATATCCTGCTTCACAGTGCTTCCCAGCCCTCTCTAAGTGGTTTACAGAGTCAGCCTCTTGCCTCCATAACAATCTGGGTCCTCCTTTTATCACACTCAGAATGATTGAAGGCTGAGTCAACCTTGAGCCAGTCAGGATTGAACTTCTGGCAGTCGGCAGAATTAGCCTACAATACTACATTCTAACAGGAAGGAAGGAAGGAAGGAAGGAAGGAAGGAATGAAGGAAGGAAGGAAGGAAGGAGGGAGGGAGGGAGGGAGGGCAATTGCACTTAGATTTATTTACCACTTCACAGCCCTCTCTAAGCGATTTACATCTAAGCGATTCTAACAGGAAGGAAGGAAGGAAGGAAGAAAGGAAGGAAGGAAGGAAGGAAGGAAGGAAGGAAGGAAGGAAGGAAGGAAGGAAGGAAGGAAGGAAGGAAGGAAGAAGGGCATTTAGACTGATATACCACTTCATGATGCTTTACAGCCCTCTCTAAGCGATTTACAGAGTCAGCCTTTTGCCCCAACAATCTGGGTCCCCATTTTACCCACTTTGGAAGGATGGAAGGCTGAGGAGTCAATCTTGAGCCTGGTGAGATTTGATCTGCCAAATTGTAGACAGCTGGCAGTCAGCAGAAGTAACTTGCAGGACTGCACTCTAACCACTGCACCACCGTGGCTCACGACATAGACATTGCAGAAAAGAGAGGACTAGATCTTTAGATTTCCTAGATTTCAAGACTAGATCCCTCTCAGAAACCAGTGTTTCTCAAATTTGGTGACTTTTAGCCATATGGACTACAACTTTGGTGTAAGATTGAGGTGCTGGCCTGGAAAGCAGGAGACAGTGAGTTCTAGTCCTGCCTTTAGGCATGGAAACTGTCTGGATCAGTTACTCACCCTCAGTCCACTGATTTGTTGCTTGTTTGTTCTTTATTTGTTAAATGTATCTCAGTGTAAGTCTATTCTAGGTTGGAAAATAGAAAAAAATATTCTTTTGGGGAAAATAGGAGGAGAAAGGAATATTAGGTATGCTTGCCAGCATGAGTTATCTACACTGGCTGGGGAATTCTGGGAGCTGAAGTCCACATGTCTTAAAAGTCCACATATCTTAGACCAGGATTGCTATTTTGTTTGGCTTCCCTGTATCCAGAACAGCATTGCCTGGCTTCTGAATGTACAACTTTGGCATCTCTTGTGTGCTGCTTCACCTTCCTGTCCTCCCCGATCCCCACATCTCTATGGGGGCAACACGACGGGAACGGATCTGGCTCAGCCCCTCACACTCACAGGATGAGGAGGGTGGTGAGGAGCAGGCAGACCATGAGCAGGTTCCGCTGGCAGAGCAGAGAGCGACGATAGGCCTTGATCCGTCCAGCACAGTGCCGGTTTCTCTGGAAGCAGCAAAGGCTCAGTCCAACCAGGGGCACCGTCACAAAATAGAGAACTGCAATTGCAGCGCAAATGACATATCCTGCCTGGTAGCGAAGGATCTGAGGAGCAAGGGAAATGAACATAAGAACAATAATCTTGAGAGAATGATTTCTCCTACCCATCTCCCCATTCTGTTAAATTAAATAGAATTGGGAGGTTGATTATGAGCCTTGGTGGCCTAGAAACCAGGAGATGGAGACTTCCTCTGATTACTTCTTCCAAGGAAAAGAAGCAACCCTGGCTAAAGGCAACCCCATGATCAGAAGGTCCTTCTATCTAATTTAAATGTAATAAACACTTTGGTGTGGTAGTTAAGATACAAGACTAAAAACTGGGAGACTGTGAGTTCTAGTCCCCACTCTGGGCTTGAAAACCAGCTGGGTGTCTTTGGGGCAATCACCAGTGGATCGGGAGTTCTAGTCCTGTCTTAAGCCTGAAAGGCAGCTGAATGACTCTTGGTTAGTTCTCAGTTTCCACTCAACCCAGGGTTGTTGGCTGGGAAAAAGAGGAGGAGGAGGTCTTCGCTATCTTCACCATCTTGTATATAAAAGTGTCTAAATGTAAATCTAAAAATCTAAAAAATAAAATCATTCCAATTTCCTCAAAATGTTTTAGCATCCCTTACCCAGTGCACCCATTTAACTAATGCCAAATCTTTACTAATTATCAACCTTGTCATATATTTCCCATTCTTATATTTCCTATCATTCATAAACAAGTCATTTTCTATAAATAAAATTCTCAGGCAGCCAAATTGGGAGATTCCCAGGTGAGCATTTATCTTGCAGAATTTCCAAACATCTGTCCAGGAATTTTGGGAGCTGCAATCCAGCACTTTGAGAGATGACAGAGGATTGTTGTAGATGCTGAGTTGTGACGGCCAACACAGACCCCTGAAGAAAGAGCGGGGGGCATTCCACTCTTCCAGGCTCACTATTTCACCTGAGAAGGTGTAGCAGTTGGTGGCTCATTCAGGACATCCTTCAACAGCTCTGTGGAATAAAACAAGGCTATTTTAAAAGCAGAAAGAGAGACTCCTCTTGTGATTGTACCTTCTGAATGGGCCAAGGGAAGATTTGGGCAGGGTATTGGGCTTTTCTCCAACCTCCTTGTGCAAGTTCTACTCTTAAGTATGGCTGCATGAAGGAAATGAGGGGGAAGGAGGAACAAACGGAGTGGCAGAAGGCAATTATTGCCAGAGTTAATTACCTAAGATACTTATCAAAGCTAGACAGTCTGAGATGCCAGGAGCTCTCCTGATCATCAGATCCCCTTCTTTGAGGACTTCCAAGTGAGACCTAAACCATAGGTTGCTCTTCTTTATCTCAAGCATGTCTTTCTTCTGGGGAGGCAATGCTGTTTCCTTCATGGAGCGAGAGCAAGGACTGCCTTCAACTCATCCCAGGGTCAGTTCCCTTCGGGGGCAGGGGGGTCTCCTTTGGCTGCAGGAACTCTTATAGTTCCTGGAGGGGATCCCACAAGGGATGTGACAAAGGGCAGCACCCGTGGGAAGTTGGGTTGGGAGATCAGCATTGCTTCCCAAAGAGCCCAGAAACCTGGACCTCTCAATGTGCCTGACTTGGCATCATTCCGGTGATTGGCATACTTTCCAGTTTCCAAAGATTACCTGTGTCTACTTTGTGGCTTTTATGTGCTGTGTCAACCCTGAAGCTGACCTGACCGAAGCCATCTTGGAGCTTCAATGTGGCCGCACTGGAGCTGAGGGATAGGGAGCAGGGAATCGAGACAGCTGGGACTTTGTAGCCAAAACAAAATAGTTTCTCTTGGGAACCAAGGACATTCTCATGCCTGGTCAGAGGAAGGAGGAGTGATGTCACCAAGCATGATTGGACCATGTGACTGACTGTTTGGAAAAAGTGGAAAATTTTCGCTTTTAATTAGGTGAAAACCCGCAGGAATCTTCAGAGTCGGTTTTCACCAGATCTGTGCCGATATTACATAATCAATAAAGCTATTCTTGGAGGAATCTACCTGCCTTGGGGTTTTGCTTGCTATGGATCTATTACTTGGAACCTTGACATGCTGATTATTTGCATTTTAAAGCATCTTGTGCTGGGTTTTATTTTATCTGCCAAAGCCAGTTAAAATCATCTGTTAAATGAATGCTTTGGATATTATAGCATGGTGGTGCTCCCAAGCTATCCATTTTTTTTTTTGGTCCCTCAGTCCCATAATGCTGAGGATATTGAAAGAGAATGAAATATAGTAATTAATTAATTTGTTTTATGCATGTAGATGCAATATAATTTGGATATTAATATACAATTCAGGTACAACTTTTCTTTCCCGCAATTCTTAAAAAAGAAAATCAGACTGAACTATTTAACAACTTATGCTCTGTCCTCATAACAAAATGTTGCAAATGTTGAGGCACGCAAATGTAACATACTGTATTTCCCAAATTGTTTGGAAACAAAATATTATTTTTGAATATTCTGACATGTTTCATTAAGTAACATGTTTCTATCCTGCCAAGTCTACCATTAGAGGCTACTGGCTTACATTCTGACAAAAAAAAATCATTAAATACTTGTAATATTAATTTGTAATATATACTTGAATGTAATTGCACACATCGCTCTGTCCTGTCTCAAAACTAAGAAAAGAAAGATGTTTCTTAAGCATTAGGAACTAGGATTGAAGGAAGCTTAACTACATTTAAATGAATTCAAACCTTCCCACCTTCCATTAAAACCTTCCAAAAAATTCCCCTAATGAAGCCTACAGTATGCTTGTATTTTGAGAGAGGAAGAATACAAATATCACTCTGGAGGCTTGGAGGGAAATCTTGAAAACAATCCTGGCAAAGAATTCTCAGGTTGAATTCACACACTGCACCAAGCCTTAATGTGATGTGTAAGGTTTTAACTCAGCACAACATGTGAACCCAGATATATGTGGCTTATTTGCAAATTAGCAAGACAATGCAAAATACAAGCCAGTCTATAATGGTCTTCTGTAAGATACAGGAGGAATTGGCTATTAAACTGGCACTGCCCATAGAAAATGCTTCCCAAAGGTTTTGTAGATACATTCTTAGACTCATGGAAGGTCTTCTAGTCCAACCTTCCACCTAAGACAGGAAACCCTGTACAGTTCCAGACACATGGCTGCCCAATCTCTTCTTGAAAACTTCAAATGGTGAAGTACCCATAATTTCTGGAAGCAAGCCCTTCCACTGATTAATTTCCTATCATTATCAGGAAATTTCTCCTTGGTTCCAAGTTGGAGCTCTCTTAAATGAGTTTCTACCCACTGCTTCTTCTCCTTCCCTCTGTGCTTTGGAGAATAAGCCAATCCCCTCTTCTCTGTGGCAATCTCTCAACTACTCCAAGATTGCTTTCAGGTCACCCCTACTCCCTTCTTTTCGATAGTCTAGATATACCCAGTTCCCTTAAGCAGTCATGCTAAGATGTGTGTGTCATGTGTCAGCCTGCACATCCCTTATCACCTTCATTGCTCTTCTCTGCCCTCTGACCCCTGTCACCTCCCCAGCAGAGAAGATCTTGTGCCTTTTAGATCAGCAGTCCCCAAGTTCTAGCAGGCAACAAATGCTGACCTCCATGCTATCAAAACCTTCACTCGCCCAATTCTGCTCACTCGGCTATTCCTGAGAACACACAACCATGTTAGTTTTCCCCCCAATTCAGAGCACTTGGACCAAACCTATCAACAAGGCTTACCTGTGGGGAAAGGGTTCTGTTGGATCACATCCAGGTAATTATGGACAAGGTGATAGAGGGGATCCAGAGGTCCTGGAGGTTGGTGTTGAGCAGGGATACGCTGATCAGTACCCACATCGGCAAACTGGAGGGTCAAGAGAAGGTTTCCTTCCGCAGAGCACTGCTGGGAGTGGACCAAATCTCGGTGGGCAAAGGCAAAGGCCAGGAAGAAGAGGAACACATGTCCCATTCCAGACTCCAGCAGGGTCCAAGACGAGAGTTGTGTCACAAGTGGGCCTTAACCCCACTCTAGCAAGGTAGAGGATCCTGGGGGAAACAAGGCCTTTTCTTCCTTCCTGCCAACCAAAGGTACCACCTTTCCCAGCCCTGTAGATCTTTTTCCAGGCCCCAAGTCCAGCTTGCCCAGGAGAACACAAGAAAAAGAAGAAGAGCGCTTAGGACCACTTCTGCTGGGTGCTTCTCCACCTTCAGCCGTGCAAGTCTATGTCCTGCTGAACCGCTTCCACTTCCAAAAACGTTTGGGGAAAGTGGGGGGAGGAAGACACACAAACCGGCCGGACAGGTTTGATGCTTTCTGATGACAAAGCCCTTCTTGCTGCTTTCCAGCGAGTGGGATGGAGCAGGGTGGGGCCACCGCACCGGGTGGAAGGGAGTGAAGAATGAAGCTGGGTTTTTCCCTCCAGGAGCCCTTCAAGGACTTTCCCCCCAATTTGTGTCTCTTCCCGCTCTGCTGCACTTTATCCCTGGGGGGGGGGGAGTCCCATGATTTTGGGAAGAAGGCAGCAGCTGACTCGGTTGGGGAAAAAATAAGCAGGCTGGAGGGAAGAGAGAGAGGCATCCAGACGTTGGTTTGGGCCGGTGGTGGTGGAGATGAGCTGAGCCAGCTTGCATCTCTCACATCCTGTCCAGCAGTGCTGGGGTCACAGAGGAAATGTATGTGAAAAAGGGTGGGGATACCAGTCTCCAAGGCTTCCATACATCTCAGAAATACCAAATTGGTATTCTGGTTGTGTGCTACAATTCATTTCTCTCTCCAAGTTGTACAAAGGGGACATGGAGGAAATTGGAAATAGAAAACTGCCAAACAGATCCTTCCTTCCTTCCTTCCTTCCTTCCTCCATCTCTCCTTCCTATCCTTCCTTCCTCCCTCCCTCCCTTGAGAAGTGAAGAAGAGGGAAACCAAAACAGACAAGCAATTTTACACAAAACATATGCTCACATTGTTGGAAGTGTAACCCTAAAAATACATCTTAATTGGAATGATGTTGTTTCTAAATTAGGGCTGCAGGTTGAATGTTCTTTTGTTGCTGAAGCAATTCATGATCTGTCATCAAGTAGCAGTTGACTCTCAATGATCACATAAATCTTCTCCAAGATATCTCTCCCTCATCTGGTCCTTTAGGTCTTCCAATGGTGCATTCATTGCCTTGCTGCTGATCCTCTTCTCTTTCCTTCCATCTTTCCCAGCATCAGAGCCTTCTCCAGACAGCTGGGTCTTCACACAAAGTGTCTAAAGTAGGGTAATCTGAGCTTGACTATCTGGGCCTCCAGGATAAAGTCTGGGTGAATTTATTCAATGACCCATCAGTTTGTTTTCTTGTCCACCACGCCGATATCTTCTCAGGAGTCTTCTCCAGCACCAATGTTCAAAGGGGTCAATAGTTTCCCTCTTGGGCTTCTTCAAAGTCCAACTTTCACATCCATGGATTATCTCGGGGACTAATCTGGTGGCATGACTCTGATCTCAGCTTCCGCCTAGGCCGGGTGGATCACCCACATCCTAGGAACAAAAAACAGGTGTCACTGCAACTAAACAAGAAAATATGTGTGAGACACCAACCTTTCCAAAAGCCAGTAGAGACTTGCCAGTTAAGATCTTACGCTCAGGAGGCTTGTAGCCAAGTGCTTATCCGTCTTGGTACTACTGCCCACTTGGATACATCTGAAGCTCCTGGGTTTTTCTCCCATTGTGTTTGTGGGTGTGGGTGCCTTCAAGTCAGTTTCTGATTCCTGGCAAATGCCTGGACAAGTCCCTGCGGTTGGCAAGATTTTGGAAGTGGTTTGCCATCAACTGCTTCCTAGGGCTGAGAGAGAAGGAAGGATCAAGATCACTCAACTGGCTTCATGCCAAAGGTGAGACTAGAACTCATCATTCATGTCATCTTCAGCACACACCACTTCGCAGGCATCCTGCCCTAAAATGCAAAGGAGGAGGGGAGGAAATTGGGGAAATAAGGAATGGACATGGGATTGGACAGTAAAAAGGAAGGGAAGGACAAGATGACAGAAATCAGAGATGTCGATCTGGAATAAACTGGCAGATCAAGGACAGAGCCTGAGAATGGAATGTGAAAATTATAGCAAAGAGGAGCCAAAGCTGTTCCCAAAACATCAAAAGGGAATGCTATTGGACACTGATGGACTCGCCAAGCGGGGAGGGCCAGGGAAAGGGGGAAAGTGAGAACTTTGCATGGGGAATGCTCAAATCCAGCGTGACTTTTGCAAAAGAATCTTTTACTTCAAAGAAATGGAGTCAAGGGTCTTTCTTTCCAAGCTGTGACAGGCCTGACAATCTCCTGGTTTCTATCCCGGTGCCTTAACCACTACTGGCTCTCTACCATAGTATCTGGATCCTGGTATTTAAGAATCAGGAAAAAAAACACATGTCCTCACTTACTGTCAGCACATGCCATATTCCTGTACTCTTGCACATAAACATCCAACATCTGCAAACCCTTTTATTTAAAGGAAGACAGAAAAAAAGAGAGGCGCTAAAAACCTTTCGATGAGTTGACAGTACTCCGAGATCCTTCAAGTGCCAGTGCTCTCACCCACAAAGGGCTGTTGCAATCTTCAAACTCGCCCAGTTGGGGGAAGCCCCATTTGCCAATATTTTCTTTAAAAGGGTTGGTCCTGAAGGATTTCTTGCTATGTTTTGGTGTTTGTTTCTGTTTCATTGCTCTGTTATTTTTCTGGAAGAGAATCTATGAGATTCCTCATCCAGATGATTTCAGCAACCAAGCTTAAAAAGTGCTATTTATGTTTCAAGTTTCTGAATCTTTGGCCTCCTCTCATGGCTGAAAGCAGCTATAACAAGAGAGAGGGGAAAAAGAAAGAAGTGGGTATATAATACAGGAGGCGGTGATTTATTATCAGTAATAGAGTTTTTCCCCTACTACAGGAATATATGACTCCTTTTTATTTTTTAAAAAGATATTATCGTACGACTGAAAAGAAAGAAAAAAGAAGGAATATACTGAGACTTTACAAAATATAAACATTGCATAAGATGTTGAAAGAAAAAGTAACAAAAACACACCACCATTTTCTTTCAAGTAATACTGAACAGGAACAGATATAAACAAAATCATTTATCAGTTTAACACTTTGAGAACTAATATTCCATTCAAAGCAGAAATGAATAAAAAAAACATTAAAGATGATAGCATTATCACTCCAATTTCTAAGAATATAATAATTAAAAAGAATTTCCAAATGTTAAAAGAAACTTTAATTTCAGATGTGACAGAGGTCTATGCATAAAATTATAGTCCGTAAGCAAAAATAAAGGAAATAATAACAATTTTAAAAATGCAAACATTTCCTTTTCAAATTCCTCAGCATCAATATATGGCCATTGGAGTTTTCCTGAATGTGTGTAGACCATTTAAATTCAGATTTATTAAAATTAAATTCAAATTCAGAATAGAGCCGGAAGGGACCTTGGAGGTCATCTCGTCCAGCCCCCTGCTCAAGCAGGAGATCCTATACCATTTCAGACAAATGGCTGTCCTGTCTCTTCTTGAAAACCTCCAGTAATGGAGCACCTACCCCTTCCGAAGGCAAGCTTGAGCAATTTCATACATCTCTTCCCTGATATAAACTTTATAGAACTTCATCCATGAAGGTTTAAAAACATGACAGCCATGTGGTTACCAGCTCCTTGTTCATTTACTCTTGCATTCGTTCATGAATTCTCTCCACAGAACTGGTCCCTGGTGCCCAAAAGGTTGGGGGCCACTGCAAGTAGAAAACATATTTTTCACGAGTTTTCCTGAATGGCCAAAAGTGAGCAATCCTCACTGTTCCAGCTGTGTGGGAACAAGGAGCTGGTGACCCCATAAAGAGTTCCTATCAGGGAAGAGATGGATGATGTTCCAACATCAGGTATCAGTTTTGCCGTCATGCAGGAGAGGCCCAAGTCCTCAGTCCAACACTCATTGATGGTTTGGTGATTATGTCTCTGCCTACATTTTAGGACCATCATAGGAGAACATAGAATCCAAAATGTTCAGTTCTCCAGGGCCATTCCGATGTAGAACTTTGGATGCTGCCCATATCCAAAGCCTGCTAGATGGCCTTCCAACCAGCTGTGCCCAATATGGGGACATTGTGTGACTTTCTGACCTGCGATGTGACTCTCCAGAAGTGGACTGACCACAGGCTTTTGAGCATCTTCCTTTTTTTGCCCTTTGTTGCTTGTTCTGCTGTCTTCACCATCTTTATATTGTCCTGAGGGGAGGAAATAATGGGTGGAACCTCATTAAAGAGAGATCCATCCTGGAATGAAGGAGACGTTTCCTGACAGTGGGAACAATTCATCACCGGAACAGCTTCTGGAAGTCCTGGGTGGTTTTCACTGGAGGCTTTCAAGAAGAATCGGGAGAGTCATTTGTCTGGAATGGGTAGAGGGTCTCCTGTTTGAGTGGGAGGAGGGGGGTGTTGGACTTTTTAGTCCATCTTGAAATTATGATTAATACAATTATTGAGTATACTTGTCTTCAGGATTTGCATATAGCTATGTGAAAGAAATTAGAGACTGCTTTTATACATGTTTCAATTATTGTCTCATCAGATAATCTGTAAACCTGAACAAAGGATGGGTCTCTTATTTGAGTGGGGCTTGGGGCAACTGCCTCCCCCAAAAATGTCATATACACTTAAATTACTTCAAAATATCAACAACTTGCAGACAAAAATGTGATGCTAGAGGCATAGCCAGACCTCAGCTGCTCTTGCTGCTATTTGTGCAAAGGAGGAGAACCAGCAGTTTGAATTACCACGACCCGATGGATTACATCCCAGGGCTCTGAAGGATGGAGCCAGCAGACATGACCTCAGAACCAAAGAAACCTATCTTTTGTTTAAAATAATTTTTATTGCATTTTACAGAGCATTCACATAAAAACAACATCAACTAACAATCGAGGGAAAGAATAAGGAGTAAAAAAAAAGAACTGGAACAGAAACATGTAAAAGAAAAAGAAACCACAACTATATACAAACAATAACTTCCAACTTGGGTACTGAAATGACCATGATCTTCAATATGCTGGGCATGCAACTCTCGGCCTGGAACATCTGATCAAGAAAAGAAAAGAAATGAAAGTAAAAATTCCTTCTCTGGTTTCTCTCTCATGAGACCGTTAGCTCAGCCCATCACAGTTCAGTCATCTTTATTAACCATCCCTCTATTGTGCATATCATAGGATTTTCTCCAATAAAAGTTGTCCTGCTATAATCACATAAAACAATAAAGTATCATGTGATTTCCCCCCCCCCCCCCNCCCCCCCCCCCCCCCAATATCTTATCCATATATCCTAACAAAAAGCTTCTGGCCTAAATTGTACATTAATTTTCCAAACTTTTAAAATTACATTGCTAATTTCTATCCAATATTGCTTAGCTTTTTTACAAGTCCACCAAAGGCTCCAATCTGAAAGTTACTTTTCCAAAAAGCATTTATGATTTCAGGGTACCAGCTAGTTTTCTGAGACAAACGCTAAGCCACTTTCAGGCTCCCCTATTTCTCCCACCTCCACATTTGCCCCTGCAAATGTTCCCTTTCCACCCTTCCTTGAGGTCACCTGTTGCACATCTCGGTCAGCAGCTGGTCAGGTATGCCCAGTCAGCCTGGACTCATCTGCCAGATTGAACATGGGCGAGTGGTTCTCCAGGTTCTCTCTTGAAGTACCGGGAACTACTCTGGAAGGCTGCATCTTAACCCAAAACTCTCACCTTGCACAAAGGCTGTTTGACTGGGTCCATCTTCAAATGACTGCAACTCAGCCAGCTGAGTGTGCAACTGTTGTACTTGTCTGTAAGTTGCACATGAAAAGATACAAGGCCATGAAATACGCATCTCCTGATCAGCCTTAATAATATATTTATCCAATATTGTTTTTATCTTCGGTCCATCTAAAGGAAAATGGCTGCCACTCAGCCAGCAGGATGCACAAGTCATCTACAATAACTGTAAGAAACATATCGAAAGAAGAAAGGCCATTAGTCATTCATCTCTGATCAGCCCTAATGATATATTTATCCAGTGTTATTTGCATCTAGAATTTCAATATACCAAGCTCTTCACTTTTGGGTCCTGCTGTCCACAAGAAGCCTGTTGCTAGACTTCTTTTTCTCTCAGCTGTCTCAACTGACGGTGTTCTCCCTCTTCAATTCTTGAACAAAACTTCTCCCCAACAATTTTCAAGGCAAATAGATGAAAGGAAAGAGAAGAAAGTGATCAGTAGTTAAGGTGGATGGACTCAAACCAAGCATTGGGAGCCCTGCGGAAAGACCAAGAGACCAAAAGGATGACAGTCCTGCTTGGCAAAAATCTAGCTAAGTGGTCACTAAGAGTTGACATCAACAAGGCACATAACCAACTTAATGACTTCCAATTTAAATTTTAACATGAAGAATCTACTACTCACTATTTAGGCTGTCCCCGTGGAAATTTGGCCCTATAACAGGAAGTCTCAGCTAATTCTCAGTGGAGCTGAAGCAGTCAGAAGCCCTCAGTGAGAGAGCAGTCTGCAAATAGTGTGGTCACAGGACAACATAGATGGCAACACTGGGATAGACCTACCTATCTGTGGAGATGGATTCGTCTTTCTCAAATGAATGAGAGCCATAACTCCAGGATTGCACAAGAAACTCTCATCTTGCAAACAGGCTGGTTGACCAAGCCCAAATGCCTGCAGCTGTACCAGCAGTAGGCCCAAGTTGGAGGTGGTTTGTGCACAAGGTGTTGTCTCTGAACCAGCTGTCAGCCAATGTTGGAGGTAGGAAGAACTATGTATCTCCTGTATGGGGCTGGTGGCAAAAAGATGTTGATACTGGGATGGTGCAAGGCAAAGAGGAGATGGTTACTGGCTGCCAAGGTGGAAAACTGCAATTTTCCCCCAAAGACAGTTTGGAGGTGTGAAACTCCAAGAGGCAGGTGGCTTTGGATGCTAGCTTGCTTGGGGTCAGCCGAGCAGGCAGATAGAAAATAGAAAGCTGGACCAAAGATTGCTCAGAAATGGTGTTCCTCTTCCAGAGATGTTAGCAGGGTTGCCTCCTATAGCAGTTATAGCCGCTACTATCAGACAACTTGGTTCAGATTTTTCTGCAAGAAAAGAAGCAAGATCATTAGATATTCACCTCCTGATCAGCCCTACAGATATATTTATCCAGTGTTATTCTTACCTTTGCTCTGTCAAAGGGGAAATGGCTGCCACTCAGCCAGTAGAGTGCACAACTCACCCACCAGATCTGTAAGACACACAAAGAAAGAAGCAAGGCTATTAGTCATTCATCTCCTGATTGGCCCTAATAATATACTTACTCAGTGATAAAAGAATTAAAATATATTTCTATACAAATAATTAAGAAATACGTATTGGCAGCTGATATAAAACTCCATTGCATAAATTACCAAAGATATGAGCACTTCCAATAAAAAGGCAAAAATCCCCAAAAGACTTGAGCAAAAGTGCAGGTTCTCCAAAAGAGGGGGCAGGGGAATAACCTCAAAAAATATCTGTGTAAAGTAGTTTTAGAGGCATTTTCTAAAACAAAAATTTTCCCTTGTGTTCTGGAAGTTCTTTAAGATCTGAGCCAGACTAAAATGCTTACAAAAGCTCTTACAATAGAATTTTTTTTCTTTTTCATTCATTTTTAAAGCCAGTGTTGAAGGTAGGAAGGCCTGTGTATCTGTTTTAAGGTGGTGGTGGTGGTGGCAGAAACATTTTGACACCAAGTTTGCAGTGCTGCATGGAAAGGCTGAGGAATGGCAGAGATGGGAAGATTACAGGCTGCGGAGTTAGGAGTATTACCTACAAGGGTATCTTGGAGAAGAAAAGTATTCTGACTGGGTTGCCTAGACAGATCCTACTGTGATTTGGGATGGACTTGTGATAGTCCGCCCAACCCACCTCACAGGGTTGTTGTTGCTGTTGTGGGGAAATAGGTTGGAAGAATGAGGAGTTTTTAGGTCTGTTCACCTGAGTTATTAACAAAAAAAGGTGGGAGAAAAAGTCTCCGCATCCATTAAACAAAGGTAGCACCACCTCCTGGGATTGGCAGATCACCAGAGTTGGAAGGGACCTCGTAGGTCATCCAGTCCAACCCCCTGCCAAGCAGGAGACCCCGCCCCATTTCTGTCCCGTCTCTTCTTGAAAGGTGCCAGTGACGAAGCTCCAACAGCTTCTGAAGGCAACTTGGTTGATCAAAGCGGGACGGGACGGCCACACCCACACCCACCTCCGCTGGAGAGCAGCGCCTCACCTGGGCTGCTCACCTGTCCCCTCCCCACCTGGGCCGCCCCCTCCTCACGGGAACCCTCTCTCACACCCGGCGCTGCCTCAGGACCTTGGGCGACGTCCCTCGAGGCGCTCTCGCTCGAGTTCCTCTCCGGCTTCCTCTCGGAGGGACCCCCGCCACCTCAGCCGCCCCGGTTTTGGATCGCCGCCCGCCACTTTCTCCTCAGGGGCACACGCCACCGGTGGACGGAAACATTCCTGCCCTCAGGAAAATTGCCAGTGCGCATGCGCCCTTGCTCCGGACCGATGGGGAAGGGAGAGACTGAGGCGGCCGCCTCCTGAGGTGACCGAAGGGCGCAAAGTTTGCCGCGCGGCTGAATTCCAGTCAGCGGCTCCGTCCCTCTCGGGTGGAGGGAGCTCTTTCTTCGGCAAGGAAGGCAGGAATCGCCGCCTCGCTGGCCACCCTGAGGGAAGGCGCCCTTCTCCAGTGGCCTGCGGTCGAGGAAGCCGCTCTTCCGCCCGCCAGCAGCCTCAGCGAGGCACCCAGGACCGCTCCCGCCAAAACTCTGACAGGGCTCTTTGCCCTCAGGATGAGGCCGACGTGGGGTGCCCTCCGTGCTATAATGTGGCATATTTTACTGTTTCCGTGGTGGTATGGCTGCCTTGCCTGTGCCTTGCTTTATTTTACACCCTCTTCAATGAAAGGGCTTTTTCTTTTTTCCACTTTTAAATGATTTATGGTCCCCCAGAGTCTGAAGAGAAGACACAGCTGCATGGAGTATTGGGACCTGTTGTCACACTGATCCTGGATCTCTTTGAGGAAGAATTAGAATGAGAATTCTTTATTGGCCAAGTGTGATTAGACACACAAGGGATTTGTCTCCGGTGCATAAGTTCTCAGTGTACATAAAATAGATCATTATCATCGTTGTTGTAAAAACACAACATGACGATGGGGATGCACCGTTTAAGGGCCTTCTGCACTGCAAGGTCTTCAGGTGGAGAGGCTCGATGGAGGAAAAAAAAACACTGTTCGGTGTTGGCAAACTCAGTCAGAAGCTCCTTTGGCACATAGAATCCATCTGTGAAGTCTGCCAAGAGCAGCCCTGTACCTTCTGCCTAGGAAGGAGGAGACTTGTGGTCTTTTGCCTGCCCAGTATGACTCCCTGGGCACTAAAAGAAAGCAAAAATGGAAGCTAGGATCAGAGGATATGGATACCAGTTTGCTGAGACAAAAGATGAGCCACTTTTAGGCTCCCATATTTCTCCCACCTTGACATTTGCCATTGCTCTGCTATGAGGACTCTCTTCAACTTCTGCAGAACATTCTCCAGGGAGCAATTTTATTCCTGGTTCACCATATTTGAAAAGGGCAGCCTACAATGTACACGCTTGACAATTTTCTGCAAAATTGGTTCAGCTGATGAACACAAAGGGCTATAAAGGGCTGGCTGGAATGAATCAGAAATGATTTCGGAGAACATCCTGAGCGACATCAGGATGGAACAGTGCTTCTTCCACCAGCCTCTTGCAAAGATTCAGAGGTGTAGTAGGGCAGCTGAGCTCTGAGAGACTCATCCCCTCTGGAGTAGTGCAGTTGCAAGGAAGCAGTACACAATGGTTCCTATTTCCTAAAAGTCACCTGCTGAGGAATAGTGAAACTGTCAGCAATTGGTCAGCTACATCCACAGGTTGGACACATCTGCCAGACTGAAAATGGGTGAATGGTTCTCCAGGTTCTCTCCTGAAATACCAGAAAACCACCTGGGAGGGGCATGTTAATCCCTCACTTTATTCAGATGTAAGACTTAATTTTTTAAGACTGTTAAAATGTTAAAATCCTTGCTTCAAGATTACTTCTGGGTTCTATGTGATGCTGTAACTCTGTTTTTGCTGACATGGGTCTGGATCGATATCCATTATTGATGGGGGATTAATCTCATAGGGTTACATTCTCTAAAGCCGACAAAAAAATTTCAAACATCTTAGAAGAGCATGATGAAACTGTACTTTCAGACTTCTTGCAAGAAATCCCTCCTTGGTAAGTGGGCAGCCTCTCTATCTGCAGTGCTTTGACACATACCATGCAGCCCAAAATTCTTCTCTGTGGTGGCACAGGCTCAGTCAAAACTCTGGCATTCTGAAAGGAAGACCACAGATCTTTCAGGTCTGAATGTGAAACTTTTACCCTGCTGGGTCTTGATGGCCCTGCTGGAACCAATGCTTCAAAGATCAGAGGGTTCCACTTCTTTGAGGGCCAGAACCACTTGCCTGGCTGAAGGTGGCAACACTAGGATAGACTTACCTGTCTGTAGAGATGGATTATTCTCTCCCAAAGTGATGAGACCCAGAGCTCCAGGGTTGTACAAGTAGCTATCATCTTGCAAACAGGCTGGTTGACGATGCAGCTGTAGGCCCAAATTGAAGGTGGCACAAGGTGTTGTCTCTGAACCAGCTGACAGTCAGCATTGGAGGTAGGAAAGGCTGTGTATCTGCTGTATGGACCTGGTGGCAGGAAGATGTTGATACTGAGGTGGTGTATAACAAGGCTGAAGAAAGGCAAAGACGAGAGGGTTACTGGCTGTCACTGTGGAAAACTGCAATTTTTCCCCAAGGAGAGTTTGGAGGTGTGAAACTCCAAGAGGCAGGTGGCTTTGGATATTAGTTTGCTTGGGGCCAACTGAGCAGGCAGATAGGAAATAGAAGGCTGGATCAAAGTCAGATGTTTCAATTACTGACTCATCAGATCATTTGTAAATGCTGAACAAAGGGTAGGTCTCTTATTTGAGTGGGGTCTGTGGAAATTGCCCCCAAAAATATTATGTACACTTAAATTATTTCTAAATATGAGCAACTTGTAAATAACAATGTGTTGCTGGACTCATCTGCCAGACTGAAAAAGGGCAAGTGGTTCTCCGGGTTCTCTCTTGAAGTACCAGGAACCACCCTGGAAGGCTGCATCTTAACCCACTACTTTGCGGTTATTATGGCCTGGGAACACTCACATTGCCAAAAAGGTTGGATGGTCAGTTTATAAATGGGTGCCATTG